>PVLD010005539.1:0-110980 GCA_004027595.1 Dinomys branickii
AAAAAAAATGGTAACTTTATAGTATATATATGCTTTATTTGATAAATAAGTTACATAAATTATATTTGGTATTTTTAAAAAGATAACTGTACACAATGTATTAACCATTGTTACCCTCCTATCATGTTTTAAAATTTTTTTTGTTTTTCTCTCAAAAATAAAAAAAGTACTAATACTCTTATTTCTTTTACTAGGTTTGATATTAATGTGCTGTCCACATTTTCTGCTTGCCTAGCAGATCAACATTTGCACTGCAGTCCATTAATGGGAAATATAGCTGATATTGTATATAGGAAGTTGGAATCCATACAGGACTTAAGGTAAATTTATTTAGGGACTTGTATTATGGTAGAAAGGTCCCAGGCTTTTGATGCAGAAATAGATTTGCCAGTGGTATGTATGGGACTTAAGGCTAATTTGCTCTCCTTATCTGAAAAACAGTAGTATATTCTGTGCACTATTGTGGTTGGGGTTAGAGCCGAGATGAAGTATAACATAATGTCACAGAGGTCTGTGAAGGGTCCGTTGAGATTTTTATCTTACAAGCTAATAGACTTTCCTGCCACATTTTATTTTCCTCTTTTTCCTCCTTATCTTCCTCCTCCTCCTCCTTTTTATTGTATTTTTAAAAAAAATTTTTGGTGCCACTGATGGAATGTAGAGCTTAATGTATGTTGGGTAAGTGCTGTACCAGTGAGCTACGTCCCCACCCCGTCTGCTACATTATCCTACGTGTTGGCAACATCCCACCCTGTCTGCTACATTACCCTACCTATTGGCAGAAGACATTGGTTTCCTGCATCTGAGAGAGAGGGAAGAGGGCAAACATTTGGATGTAAACATTTATGTAGTTTAATCCCCAAACATCCTTTTGAGATGAGCATTTATACCTTCATTTGCTGCATAGGAAACTAAGGCTCTGTGTGCTCAGACAAGGTCTTTCTAAGTCACCCAGGC
This sequence comes from Dinomys branickii, assembly GCA_004027595.1. Classification (NCBI taxonomy): domain Eukaryota; kingdom Metazoa; phylum Chordata; class Mammalia; order Rodentia; family Dinomyidae; genus Dinomys; species Dinomys branickii. The sequence continues at coordinate 958 of PVLD010005539.1, forward strand.
TGGGCCTCAACCTGCCATCCTCTTGCCTCATTATGACTCCCAAGAATTTATGTTTTTTCCATTTTGCATACTTTATTATTACCCAGTCTTGTATTTGTGGTTTTCTAGGTTTTGTAAACCTACTAATGTAAAATTGTCTGTTGGAAACACAGACAATGCTGAGGTAGGAATTAGGACTGGGACAGAACCATTGAAACAACTTGGCAAAATCTGTCAGAGACCCAGGGCACATTCGCAGAACTGGATCCAGGATGCCTCTGTGATTCGCAAGCACTGAAAACAGAACCAATTGGAAGAGTGCATTTTTAGTTATTCGTTTACATAGGTGGGGCACAAAACCAAGTGAGTCGCTGGAGGACAGCGCCAGGCCAAGTGAGTTTTTGATGAGACAACAGTCCCAGTTCCTTATTTGCATGAGAGAAAACCCAATCCAGGAGTTTCAGGTACAGAAGAGCCCCTTCCCTTGTCCTCAAGGCTGCTGTGAGCCTGTTCATTGGCCTGTTCTTTCAGCAGAGCGTATGCTTTTCCACATTCAGTAAATGTACATCTGTGCTGCCTTTTCTGTGTGTCTTGTCCATGCCTTTGTTCAGGAAACAGAAAACCTGGAAAAAATTTCTTGGGGACCATTAACCGGCAACACTTTAGTAATTTTGAAGTCTTTCGTAGTACCTAGAGAAGTGACTGATGCTCTTTAAGTGTTCATTGAGTGAAGGAATGTTTAGTGCAACTCCACATTCAGTACTGCCTTACTGTTGCATAAATACCAGCATAGCATGAAATACTAAAACATGAAATCATTCACAAAGGTTTTATTTGCAAGTCAAATATGGTGGTCCATACCTGTAACCCCAGCACTGGGAGGTTGAAGGAGGAGAATTGCAAATTCAAGCCCTGCCTGGGCAACTTGGCAACTTAGTGAGATCCTGTCTCAGAATAAAAAAAGAGTAGGGGTGTAGCTCAGTGCAAAGTCTGGATTCAGTCTCTAGAAAGGAGTAATTAAAAAATCAACTTGCAAAAACACAAAATGAGACTTTCGTTGGCTATTGGTCCAAAGTTGTTTCTTTGTAAATTTCACTAAAATCTTTTTCCCATTGACAGTTTGTAGAACAAGGTATTTTATACAGTTAGTGAAAAAGATGGTTTTAGTTATTTCTGCCTGATAATGTTCGATTACTAGGTAATCTGAGTTTAAGTCCTACCAATATTTAAAAGAAAAATTTTGGCCAGGCATGGTGGCACATGCTTGTAATCTCAGCAATGGGGAGGCTGAAGCAGCATTGCGGCAAGTTTGAGGCCAGCCTGGGGTACATGATGAGTTCAAGGCCAGCCTGGAGATGTAGTGAGACCCCTGTCTCAAAACAGAAACAAAAACAAAAGCAGAAAGATGTTATGGAACAAAACAATCTTTTCACCAGTTCTTTTCCATATCTAATTATTTAGTTTTAGAATAGGTCATTTTCCTCAGTAATGTAAAAGTCTTTGTGTCTTTTTCCTTTTTTAGGTCTTTGTCTGTCTTGATGAGCAACATATCTTCTTTAATATCACAACATTTTCAAGAAAAATTAGTAAAGAAAACAAATTCTTTTTGATACTATAGATTCTTCTCAGGTCAGCACTGCAAGAATAATACTGCAGTTTCTCACGAATGTTAAATGCACTCACTACTCTCTGTTAGAGCAGTGTGATAAGGTGTTTTTAAGCCACGTGGCGCACCTTGATTTGGAGTCCATCGGTGACATTTTTGCTATGTACCAGTTTCTACAGTTCAATAGCTCTGAATTTATTTCAGTGGCTAAAAAGAGGCTCACTGAGATGATTCCTTTATTCAAACACCCTGAACACTTTGTGAAATTGTTTATTGCATTGGGACCAGTGGCAGGACCTCAAGAAAAGAAACGGTGAGTTCAGCCTAAAATGCTGTGTTTTCTTGTTTACAACATACGGAGCCTTCAAGCTTTGTCCCCTGATCTCTGGGAGGCACAGAAATGACCCCACTAGACGAGGCTAAATAATCTATCATGTTGGGCTCCGCTCCTGGGTTCTTTTTCTGGTTATTCTCACTCTGCTACCCTTAGTCTACTGGTATGTTCTGAAGTTGGCCAAGAAATCCATGGTACTGGATCAACACAGAAAAAGATGAGGGAAAACACCGTTCTTTTATTCTCTTGTCCAAGGCCCTCTCCCACCCAGCACTAATGTATGAATATTTAGAAATATAATAGTCCTAATCGTGGACTATTTTATACTTTGTCTTCAGCACATTTGCCATCAGAGTACTTGAGGCGCAGTGCTACCTGTGCCCACATCAGGTTTGAGTAGATCTGTCTGGATTATCTCTTTTAGGAATTTCCACTTTTGCTAGATATAGATAGAAACACCTGGGGTGTAAAAATGAACAAATATTAAATTAATACATACATTATTATGACTGGTACATAAGAATTATAGTAGTCTTGTGCTGGGGACATAGCTCATTGGCACAAGCGCCTGCCTAGCAAGAGCAAGGTAGTTCCATCCCAGCACTGAGTTCAATTCTTAGTATTAAAAAAAAAAAAATTATAGTAGTCTTTCTAGATAGCTAGGGTTAGTAAATTCAGTTAAGTAGGGCTTCTAAGAGTTCTTGCAACAGAGAGCTGCATAATTACTCTGTTAGAATTACATGAAAATACTTGAGTACATCTTAGGAGATGTATCTAGATGGAAACAACATGATTCTTTTTTTAGTTTATTTGTTTATTTTTGTATTTTTGAGACTGGGTCTCACTCTTGTTTAGAGTAACCTCAAACTTGCAGTGATCTTTCTGTGTCAGCCTTCTAAGTGCTGGGGTTGCAGGTGCGCCCCCACCCCTGGCTGCAGTGTGAATACTTCAAAATCTTAAACATCAAAAACATTTTTGTCACCAAGCACTATTTATTTTATTTTATACATGCCTAAAACATAAAGAAATCAAATTTAGCTTAGTTCCTGTGTTCAGCTAAATATATATATATATATATATATATATATATTTGTTTGTTTATTTATTTATTTATTTATTTTTTCATGTCGGAAATGGAACTTATGACCTTGTGCTTGCCAGGCAGGCACTGTGCCGCTGATCTCTATCCCTGGCTCAAAAGACAATCTTGAATCCCACCCCCCACCCCCAGTCTTTTTTGAGACAGGTTCTCGCTATGCAGTTCAGGCTGGTCTTGAGTTCACTTTGTAGCCCAGGCTGGTCTCGAACTCAAAAGGATCCTCCTGCCCCAGCCTCTGAGTGCTGGGATTACAGGCGTGCACCACCATGCCCGGTGATCCTTTCATTATTGTAGCACTTTGGTTGCAGTTTCAAAATGGACCATCTTTGTTAATTTTTAGTTCGTAGCATTATAGCAAATGTTTAGTATTTAAGCTTTCTATTAATAGGAAGGTAAGTTGACTTTCTGGTTAGATCTTACTCAATTTTAAAGCATTGGGATTTTTTTAGTTCCTTTGCTGGTTAGTACTGTACAATTTAAGTGAATCATAATGTTTTATAGCCATTATAATGTTCTTATTTGAAAACCACTGAAGACCTTTTATTTGTGTTTTTTAAAGAAACAGAGATTGCCCTATATGTGGCCTCAATTGCTTTGAAGAAAATATATATTTTTTTAAATTAATAATATGTTATCCTCAAGTATGTGGGGAGAAAATTGGAATTGCATGCTGCATTCAGTCTTTGTCTATGTCTTCTGTACTTGTTAGCAGGGAACTGGTTTTTTGTCAACATAATTTTTTTTCTTTTTCTTCCAGACTAAAGTCAACTCTCTTCCTGATGTCAGAGGAGCTGACCAGCCAGCAGGCCCTGGCAGTGGTGAAAGCAATGGTAGAAATGAAGAGCAGAAATTCACAGTTGATTAAAAAGTAGTGTTTTCTAAAATTCATGGTGTTAAATTTATAGGTAGCTAATTTTTCTGAGTAAAAAATTGTTTTCCGTAATTATTGCATTAGGACTAGAGATACAGCTCAGTGGCAGAACACTTACCTAGTGTGTGCAAGGCCCTGGGTTCCGTCCCAGTGCTGCAAAACAAAAAAAATTGTTTTGGAAAAATAAGGACTGAGCAATTAAGCTATTATTTTCATGCTTTAATTTCCTTCTTCAAGATAGAGGAATAACAAAATTATTCATTGTGTCTTTGTTTCTGTTCTTTTTTTTAACAATAGCAAAGTTCATTTGAAGAAATAGAAGGGAAGAGTAAGGAAGAGACTGTTTGCAGAGTGAGTGTGGGCCAGTAGAAGGGAAGAAAGCAAGGTAAAGAAGGCCTGGGAGGCAGCGGGGCGCTGCGGCGAGGAAGGCCGCAGTAGCCTGTCATTCCATTGACTGCTGTCAGGCCCAAGCAGGGCACAAGCTTCACAGATCCTTTTTGTTCGAAAGGAAAATTTCTGCAGAACAGAAACATCCGTATGAACTTGACTTGTCTCGAGTGGAAATGATACCTTGAAACCATAATGTTACATGTTGGCTTTTTTGGTAACTTGAGATTTAAGAAGCAAAAATATAATTAAATTATATATATGCTTGCTTTCTCATTATCTGTTATGTGTTCACTCATTTTAATATTTCTTCTGTCCCATTTGCACCAACTCTTAACTGCCTCTTTTCCAGCGCTTTTTATAGACCACCTCTTCTTAAATTTTTATTCAAATTATGAACATATACTAACTGTGTGAGATTCACTGATGCTCCCATGCACGCAGTTGAAACAACCCTCTTCTGCACTCCCCTGCCAGTCCCTCACAACATCTCTTCTACTCTCAGGTCTGGTGTTTTTTCTTATTATTGTTTCCACACATGAGAGAGAACATAGGATGTTTGTGTTTCTGGGTCTGATTTATTTCACTCAGAACAGTGGCCTGCAGTTTCATCCAGTTTCCTAGAAATACGTTATTCCGTCTTTATGGTTGAATATACCCTGGGATTGTGTGTGTGTGTGTATGTGTGTATATTTTGCCCTTTATCCCATTCATCCTTTGATAGCCACCTAGGCAGATTCCATGGTTTGGCTGTTGTGAATAGCCAAGTATATGCGTGTCTTTTGTAAGCTGACTCAGTTTTCTTTCTTCGGGGTGGGATCTCCGCAATGGGATAGTTGGGCTGTGTAGTAGTTCTGGTTTTAGTTTTAGTTTTGCTCTGCTCTCCAATGGCTATAGTAATTTACATTCCCACTGATCCTATATAGAGATTCCTTTTCTCCACATCCTGGCTGTCTGTTCCCCCTTGAGTGTGCCTTCTCCTGGGGCTAGCTCCTCAGCCCTTTTTCATTTCTTATTTTGAGATAGGGTCTTGCTGAGTTGCCTACAGTGATCCTCCTAGCCTACCTGTTATGGTTGATACGTTGAGTGGACTTGGAGAGTCTAGAGGTTTGGCTGAGTGACTCAGCAGGAAGCCAGGGTGCTTCCTTTGTATACATCCTGAGCCTGTGGAAGAGGAGGGCATGGAGACTGTGTGAGAGCTACACGCCCCCTGGGTGGGGGTAGGCTGTTTACAATGTAAGGGAAGAGAAGAGGCTGCTTGCAGCCATTCCTCCCTTCTGCTCTTGTGGTTTTTGCTGTGCTCTGCTGCCATGAACAGTTTGCCCTCTGCCATGTGCCACTTGGCCTCAGAACCAGCCAAGGATGGACTGACACCTCCACAAACTGTAAGCTAAATAAACCTTTCCTTTCTTCATTTTGGGCGTTGGGTATTTTGTCTCAGCAACCAGAGAAAAGTAACCAAGACACTCCCAGAGTGCTGGGATTGTAAGGCACGTGTCACTGGGCCTAGTGTCTTTACTTTTCTTTTCACTTTTTTAATAGCACCTGTCCTAACTGGGATAAGATTGTACTTTTGATTGTATTTCCCTGATGGATAAAGATACCGAATATTTTTCATATATATATCATATCTATATGAGATATATATATATACACCATTTGCATTTCTTTTGAGAAGTGTGTTTGTTGAGGTCATTTGCCCATTTTTAAATTGGATTACTTGGAGTTTTGTTAAATTTTCTGACTTCTTTATATGTTGTGGTTATTCTCTGTCAGATGAGTAGGTGACAAAAGATTTCTCCCACTCTGTAGGTTGTTTCCTTTGCTGTGCAGATTTTAATTTGATAAAATAGCCTTTATCAATTTCTTTTTCAAGACAGGGTCTCACTCTAGCTCAGGCTGCCCTTGAACTTGTGGTTGTCCTGCCTCAGTCTCCCAGGTGCTGGGATTATAGGCATGTGTCACCACATGTGGCTCCCATTTATTAATTCTTGCCTTTGATGCCTGTGTTTTTGGATTCCATCCAGATCATTGTTGCTTGTGTAAGTATCTTAAGTGCTTTCCCTGTGTTGTACTTCAGTGGTTTTGGAGTTTGGGGACTTACACTAAGGTCTTGGATCTGTTTTGAAGGTTTTTTGTTTTGTTTTTGGTACTGGGGTTAATGTAGTTTTTTTATTTTTTTATTTTTTGGGCGAGTACCAGGAATCAAACTCAGGACCTCGTGCTTGCCAGGCAGGCACTGCACCACTGAGCTGTATCCTCGGCCCCCATGGTACTGGGGATCAAACCCATGAATGTTCTACCACTGAGCTACATTTTCAGCCCGTTTTATTTTTTACATCTGGAGATGGGGTCTTTTGGTTTGGTTTTTTGAAACAGGGTCTCACGTTTGTAGTTCAGACTGACCTTGAATTCACTGTATAACGCAGGTTGGCCTCAGACTTGTAACAATCTTCCTTTACAACCTCCCGACTGCTGGGATTATAGGCATGGGCCACCATACCTGGCTTGAGACAGGGTTTTGCTATATTTCTCAGGCTGGCCTAGAATTTGTGATCCCCTTGCTTTAGCCAGATGTCTGGGATTAAAGACACGTACCACCATGCCCAGCCCTCGAGTTGATTGATTTATTTTTTTGTACTGGGGACTGAACCTGGGGCCTTTGTACTGAGCTGCATCCCCAGCCCTTTTTCTATTTTTTTATTTTGAGACAGGGTCTCCCTAAGGTGCCAGATCGTCTAGGCTGGGCTTGTACTCTCCTGCATCAGCCTTCCAAAGTGTTGAAATTATGGGCAGGCACCACGATGCTCACCTTGAGTAGATTTTTGTATAGGTTATGAGTTGAGTTTCAGCGAACTCATGTGGATATCCAATTTTTCTGTCACTGTTTGCTGAAAAGCCTCTTCTTTCTCCACTGTATATTTTTAGCATCTTTGTCAAGAATCAGTTGCCTCAAGATGTATAAAATTTCTGGGTCTTCTGTTCCATTAGTCTACATGTTTGTTTTTATGCCAATATTGTGTTGTTCTTTTTTTTTTAACACTATGACTAATATACCAGGAAATCAACTTTATTCTTTTTGTTCAAAATTTCTTTGGCTGTTTGAGATCTTTTGTGCTTCAATATAAAGTTTCAGATTATTTTTTCTAGTTCTGTTAAAGATGTTAGTTGTAATTTGATGGGGATTATATTGAGTCTTTAGATTGCTTTGAGTAGTATGTCTATTTTAACAATATTAATTCTCCCAATTCATGAACATGGGAAGTCCTTTTACATTTGAGTGTCTTCTTGAATTTCTTCAGTGTTTTATAATTTTTATTGTAGAGGTCTTTCACATTCTTAGGTTTGTTACCAGGTGTTTTATTTTTTTAGTGGCTATTGTGAGTGGGATCACACTTCGCTAATTTCTTTCCCAGCAAGTTCAGTGTTGAGGTGCAGGAAAGCTAGTCATTTATACATGTTGATTTTGTGTCCTGCTGTTTCACTGAGTTTGTAAGTCTTTTGGTGGAGTCTTTATGTTTTTTATGTATAGAGTCATATCCGCAAATACTGTAGCGAAACTTGGTCCTGCCCGTGGTGTGTGATCTTTTTAATATGCTGCTGAGTGTGATTTGTATTTTGCGGAGTATTTTGGATCTATGTTCATCAAGGTTATTGCTCCATAGCAGTGATGGCAAAGCTTTTAGAGCTTTCAGTGATGCAAACAGTCTGCTGCAGCACGTGTGTCATAGCTTTGCCACAATAGTCTATAGTTTTCTTTTTGGTTGTGTGCTTGTCGGGTTTTGGTAACAAGGCAACACTGGCTTCCTAGAGTTTGGAGGGGTGTTCTGGAATAGTTCAAGAAGCATTGATGTTAGTTCTTCTTTAACCTTTGGTAAAATTCAGCAATGAAGCCATTGTACCCTGGGCTTTCCTTTGTTGCTATACTTTTTATTACTTATTCAATCTCATTATTCATTATTGGTCTGTTTAGATTTTTTAAATATTTTTGATATATTTTAGATTTTTGGTTCAATTTTGGTAGGTAATGTGTGTTTGGATATTTGTATACTTCTTGGAACTTTTCCAAATTTATTAGTAACATTCTTTCAAAATATTCCCTAATGATCCTTTGAATTATGTATTATCAGTTATAATGTCTTCTTAATCTCTACTTTTATTTGGATTCTCTTATTTATGTCTATCTTTTTTTCGCTCTTGGTGTAGCGGCTAATGGCTTGCCCATTATGTTTAACTTTTCAAAGAACCAACTCTTTGTTTCCTTGATCCTTTGTATTGTTTTAGTCTGTTTTAGTTATCCTCATTTCTTTCTGTTTCTTTTGGCTTTGGCTTGTTCTTGCTTTTTCTGACTTTAAGATACATCATTAGGCTGGGTATGGTGATGCACTCCTGTAGCCCTGACACTTAAAAGGCTGAGGCAGGAGGGTCACTATGAGGTTGAGTCCAGCAGGACTGCAGTGAGTTCAAGGACAGCCTAAGCAACATAGCAAGACCCAGTCTCAAAAAAAAAAAAAAAAGAAGTTTGAGGTCTTTCTATTTTTTTTTTAAATGTGCATACCTATTGTTATAAACTTCTGTCTTAGAACTGCTTTTGCTGTATCCCACAGCTTTTGGTATGTTGTGTTTCCATTTTTGTTTGACTTGAAGAATTTTTAAATTTCCCCTTTGACTTCTTTAATGACCCACTGTTTATTCGTGTGTTGTTCAGTCTACATGTGTTTGTATAATTTCTATAGTTTTTCTTGTTATTGATTTCTAGTTTTATTCCTTGGTTTTATTCTATCCAGAGAAAGATGCAGGATATCATTTCATTTTTAAAAATTTGCTGATTTGATTTGTGGTGTAATACATAGTCTAGTCTAGAGAAAGCTTCATATGCTGATGAAATGAGTGTGTATTCTGCAACTGTTGGCGTGGAGTAGTCTGTAAGTAAAGTTAGTGTGATTGACAGTATAATTTTACTCTGATTCTTTATTAATTTTTTTTGGTCTTGGTAATATGTTTATTGATTAGAATGGTAACTTGAAGTCCTCTGGTTTTGGGGTTTCTCTCCCTATTCATGTCCTGCTGTGTTTGATTTTTAAAATTGCATTCTCTGACATTTGGTGTATATAAATTTATTATATCTTGATGAATTGTTCCCTTGATCAATATATAGTGACCTTCTTTTTCTTTCACTGTTTTTGTCCTCAGGTCTGTTTCCTGGAGTATTCTTAATACATCTGTTGCATTTGGATTCTGTTTGCTTGGAATATCATTTTCCATCCTTGCATTTTAAGTTTGTGTATGTCTTTCCAAGTGATGTGAGTTTTTTGTAGAATGTATATTGTTGGGTCTAAATTTTTAACCCATTCCCCCAGTCTGTGTCTTTTAATTAGAGACTTACGACCATTTACATGAGTTATTTTTTAAGGTATAGGCTTGTTCCTGTCATTTGATTTTTCTTTTTGTTGTCTTCAGTATTCTTTGTTCATTTCTTGAAGTTGGAGGGTTTCCTGTTGTCTTGGTTACTTTTTTCTCGTTGCTGAGACAAAATACCCAATGCCCAAAATGAAAGAAGGAAAGGTTTATTTAGCTTACAGTTTATGGAGGTTTTAGTCCATACTAGGCTGGTTCTGAGGCAGAGTGGCACATGGCAGAGGGCAACAGTTTATGGTAGCAGAGCACAGCAAAAACAACCAGCAAAAAGGAAGGAATGCCTGCAAGCAGCCTCTTATCTTCCCCTACATTGTAAACAGCCTACCCCCACCCAGGGGGTGTGTAGCTCTCACACAGTCTCCATGCCCTCCTCTTCCACAGGCTCAGGATGTGTACAAAGTAAGCACCCTGGATTCCTGCTGAGTCACTGGGCCAAACCTCTAGACTCCCCAAGTTGACAAAGTGTATCAACCATAACATTCCACCCCTTGTCAACTTGGCAACCAGACACATTTATAAACCAGTTTTCAAATACAAAGACATGCTTATATTAGAACCGTAACTTTTTGCCCCTATACAAATGAAAATTAAACATTTTCAATATTTAAAAGCACAAAATAAACATTACCATTCCAAAAGGCAGCAACGGTAATATAGAGCATTGGGACCGAAGCAAGTCCAAAATCTAGCAGGGCTAACACAAATTGTGTCTTGTAATTCCACATCCAGCATCTGTAGCAACATGTTTTACATTGTGACCTCCAAAGAGCTTGCATGAGTCTACCCCTATGGCACTTCTGGTGGTTACAGCTCCCACGGCTTTTTTCTTAGGCTCTCTTTGCTCCCTCTTTGCAGCTTTCCTTAGATGATCCATGGTCCTTTCTTTTCTAAACTTTTGAGGTCTGCAGAGCACCTTTTGATTCACACTCACAGCCTCACATATTGCCCTCTCCGGGGCACACTGCCTGGCCTCCCAGGCCTTCTGAAATCTGGGTGGAAGCCTCTTTAACATCAGAACCCTTGCATTTTCTTTGCACCTAAAGCCAGGGCCACGTGGATGATGCCAAGGTCTGTTGCCACCTGGAGCAGTAGCCAGACTTTTCTCTCTCTTGGCCATAGGGATCGAGTGCCTGGATCTCTGGGCACACTGAATCCAATTCTGAGGAGCAAATTTTCTATGCCACCTCCACTCTGGAACCTGGTGCGGCCTCTGCCGCCTTTCTGGAAAATGGCACTCTTTGTCTTCCTTCTCAGCAATAGAGATCTCCTCAGCCTTATCTTTGCAGTCCACAGCTTTAGTGGAGCTTTCCTTATGGCCAAACTCACAACGTTTTAAATCATCCTGCTGGGCTCTTTGCTTTTGATTCTCAATATAAATCTGGCTAAAAGCCCCCAACAATAGTCATTGCCACATCCCCAACATTTGATTGCCTTGAAATTTCTTTTGCCAGATTAATCAGTTCGCTGCCGCCCTTAATCTTAGTCTGAGGCAAAGTCTCTGGACACAAGCAAAATGCAGACAAACTTTCTGCCAAGCTGTAACATACATCGTCTGGAGTCCAAGTCCAACAACCAGTGAGGTCCTTCCCAACAGAAACCTCTGAAACCTCGTCTTTACTGGCAGGATTTCTGTCAGCCTTCTGGTCTTCTGAGCTCTGACCAGACATCTCCAAACCTTTCCAAACTCTTCCCACAAGCAATTTCCAAAGGCTCTTGAACCACATGGTCAGGTATAGTCACAGCAACAACCCTACTCTCAGTACCAAATTCTGTCTTGGTTACTTTTTTCTCATTGCTGAGACAATACCCAACGCCCAAAATGAAGGAAGAGAGGTTTATTTAGCTTACAGTTCGTGGAGGTCTCAGTCCATACTTGGCTGGCTCAGAGGCAGAGTAGCACATGGCAGAGGGCAAACTGTTCATGGCAGCAGAGCACAGCAAAAACAACCAGCAAAAGGGGAGAGGAATGGGTGCAAAACAGCCTCTTCTCTTCCCTTACACTGTAAACAGCCTACCCCCACCCAGGGGGCGTGTAGCTCTCACACAATCTCCATGCCCTCCTCTTGCACAGGCTCAGGATGTATACAAAATAAGCACCTTGGCTTCCTGCTGAATCATTCAGTCAAACCTCTATACTCCCCAAGTTGACACAATGTATCAACCATAACACATGTATTAATAATGTTTGGGCATTGTATTAACAAGGTACCACAGACTGTATAGGGAAAAGAACAGTTTCAGTCTTTCCTATTTCTTACTTGCATATCACATTTGCAGAGCTCAGGATCCTACTTCTTGAAAGCATCTCCATTTGAGGGCCAGTAGATTTAAGAAAGAAAGCTAAATCAGTTTTGCTACTTGTTAGTAACCTGGTACATTTTTGTTTGGGAGGAAGTGGTATTTGATGTGCTTTATGAACTTTAATATTTTTAATTTTTGAAAGTAGAACTGCATTTTGCTCTCTTACTATTATAATGGAATATTATTTCATTCACATTCATTGATCCTATTCCGTTTTATTTTAATTCTTTGTGTTTGTATTCAATCTTGAGACAGTCATGTAAGAACAGAAAATCTTGCCTTATTTACTGCTAGTTCTCTAGCATAGAACATTGGTTCTCATGAAAGCATCACAGTGTTCAATAAGTGAGAGCTTGTTCTAATACATGTTTTATCATTCTGTTCTAGAATTGTTTCAGTTCTGCATGAAAATTTGCAAAACTATAGACCGGTAGAGCTGTTGAGGATAACTCAAGCATTAAGTAAAAGTGTTCAACGGTTTCAGAGTAAAGAGGTTTTCATGAAACTCAGAGAAGTACTACTTAGGTAAGACCTTTTAAAAAGAAGTGTCTGGTTAGTATTTCATTTTATAATCTGGCTGCAGTGTTTGCTTTGTTTAATTATATGCAGAATTACTGGGACTTCTGGAGTCAAAATTGGGTAACTTAAAAATACCAAGGCCTGAGTGTGTGGCTGAGTGGCGGAGCACTGTTTACCTGCTTGATACTGCAAGTTCCATCCTCACCACCAAAACTCCAAAGCGCAAAACAAGACAGTAATTACATCAAACCAGTAAAGTGTTAAGACACTGACCTCCCCCTGTGACCATTCTGCCAGTGCCTTTGCTTGCTAAATGTTGAATTGGTGGCACAGACCTAAAACCCCAACACTCGGGAGGCTGGCCGGGATCTCAGTGAGTTCAAGGCCAGCATGTACTACATAGCGAGAACCTGTCTTAAAAAAACAAAAAACAACAACGAAAAGAAATTGGAAATTAAGCCAATTGGGTGATTGAGTTCCCTGTGGGAGGAAGGCAGTGACAAATGCATAGCCAGGCTCTTCTTTACAGGAATGGAATAACAGTTAAAAGATTGAGGCTGCTGTGAAAGGCAAAGCTCTATTCAGAAGCTCATCATTATGGTACTTCACTCTGGTTCACTCCCCTTTTTAAAATTAACTTTCCTGGGGCGGGAGGCATCTGGGTGTGCCGCTCAGGCTGGTCTTACCTTGTGAGCCCTGACTCTGCTTCCACAGTAGCTGGGATTTCAGGCATGTGTGATCACATGTGGCCTAATTAGTTAGCTTTTACAATAAGATATACTGTAAAACAGAGGTATCAGTGAAGAAGTGTTTTCATATAGAATTTTTCCTTTATAATATAAAATCATTTCTAAGGATATAACAATTTTTTTATTTTAAAGGGAAAAAACAATAACAAAATAATAGCGACAAAGACAAAAACAAAACAACACAAAAACAATAAAAATAATATAGGATTTTAAAACGATGATAGGAATTAACAGTAAACAGTTTTATTTTTACTGAGAAGTTATTCCGTTTTTCATTGACTTTTATATTATAGGCTGAAACGAAATTTTCCATGAAAATTTTTATTTTAAAAATTAGAATGGGCAGGGGTGGTGGCACATGCCTGTAAGCCCAGCACTCAGGAGGCTGAGGCAGGAGGATTGCTGCAAGTTCATGGCTGGCCTAAACTGCATAGTGAGATACTGTCTTAAGAAAAAAAATTAGAATGGGGATGAGGATGTAACTTAATGGTACAGAACTTGCATAACATTCTTGAGGTCCTGGGTTCAATCCACAGCACTCCTCTCCCCCAAAAAAGTAACAGAAAAGAAAAAGACTAAAATAATGTCTGATAAAAAATGAGATTCAAACCAGATGTATGTTTTTCCCTCCATTTTCCACTAGTGTTTGCACTACTCCACCCAATTTATATATTGGGTTTTTTTAAAAAAAACTTAAGTATAATCTATATAAAATGTACATCTTTTCTTATTACTGTGTCCTCATTTTTATGGTTAACTACTATTTCTCCTTCTAACTGTATGGATTAGTTTGGCCTTTGTACTTGTATTTGCTGATTGTTTTTACGCCTTGGAACTGAACCAGAAAGTTTGGAGTCATACTCTTTTATTTTCTGACCGTGTCCCAGTTGTCCACACTAGCCTGAGCATGCAGTCCTCTTGCCTCAGCTGCCCAAGTAGCTGGGATTGTAGATGTGCACGATCATGCCTAGATACCTTTATGTTTATATAAATGGAATCATACAGTATGGTTTATTTTTGTGTTCAGATTATATGTAGTTGATTTTTTCCTAGATAGGGCTTCTTCACATCAAATAATATAATTATTTGTAAAGTACTTAAGGCATACTGCTTAATTATTTTACAGAAAAATTACAGCAAGCTTTTAAGTTTACTAATAGAAAATAAGAATGCCTATATCAGTGTACCTTTCTAGCATTATATCAATGCACCTTTCTAGCACTGAATTCTTTTTTTTTTTAGATGAGGTCTCACTGTGTAGCCCAGGCTGGCTTTGAACTCATAGCACTTCTCCTGCCTCCGCCTCCTGAGTGCAGGGATTATATGTGTATACCACCATACCTGGCCTAGCACTGAATATTACTATTTTATTATGCTGGGTTTTTTGCCAGTAGTAGGAATTGAACCCAGGGCCTTTGCATTGAGTTATATCCCCAGACATTTTTTATTCTGAGACAGGGTCTTGCTAGGTCCTAAATTGTCCAGGCATGGTTTGAACTTGCAGTCTTCCTGACTCAGCCTCCTGGAGTGCTGGGATTACAGGTGTATGTCACCATGCCAGGCTAATTTTGTTTTAAATTGGATTATTCCTTCTACTACTTATAAAGATTCCTTAAAAGATCCAAGTTTTTAACTTGTGGTCTGACTGTTGCTGTGCTGGTGGTGGGACTGTTAGTGGGGACTGGGGGAAGGAAGAGTGGAGACAGGCTCAGCTGTATGTTGTGTGCACATACAGGCGTGTGTGCGTGTGTGTGTGTGTGTGTGTGTGTATGTGTGTATGTGTAAGGTTGGCTTCCTGTACACTAGACATGAGAAGAAAAACAATATTATTGAGCAACCACTGTGTGCCAGGGCCTGTACTAGGTTGTATCAGCTTCTGATGGGTCAGATCAGAAACCAAACCCAAAGTCCAGCTCCTAGGGGCTGGGGATATAGCTCAGTGGAATAAGCGCCTGCCTAGCAAGCGCAGGGTCCTGAGTTCGATCCCCAGTACCGCCAAAAAAAAAACAAAAACAAAAAAACAAAGTCCAGCTCCAGCGATAGCCCTGGAAATGTCGCTATAACACTGACATTTTGTTAGCCAGGGACTCTGGGTTCATTTTGGGGGAGAAACACTTGTTCTGAGCAAGCTTTGGGACATCTTCGGCTTTCTTAGTAACCCTTCAGGACCTGTCATCTTTGAATTCATCTCAGTCTTCTTATATTAATTGCATGTTAGACCTAACTCACCTAGTAATTATAAGGATAATGACAGATTCATAATTCAGTATGTATTTTGCTGCCGGTCTAGTGGCTTTGTTTTCCTTTGCTCTGCTTGTTTCCTAGTTCCTTGGAGGGCAGCTTCCGCGTGAAGGAGACCGCCCACCTGCTCCGTGCCCTCTCCCTGCTCCCTTCTGCTCACCTGGACGAGGCCCTGCTGTCCTGGCTTGAAGCGTTTTTACCCCAGTGTAACCTTGGAACCCTGACTGATTTCACCACGTTTGTTTTAAGATGGATTAAGAATGATCACGTCCATTACAGTAGAGTCACTAGGAAACAACTGAAACTCCTTCAAACACTAGATCACTACAGTCAGCAGAGATTACGACAGAGCAACAATTTACATCTTTTATGGGAAGAGCTTAAATATGTAAAAGGAGACTGGTTTCATGAATCAGTTCTGGAAGAAACAATTGCTGCTTTGCAGCATTGGATGGATGAAATTAATTACACAAATGTTGCAAAGATTGCATCTTTTATTTATGAAAATAACTACCTCAGTACTGTGCTCCTTGATAGGATAACAGCGGTGGTTGTTCAGCAGCCTGAAAAGGTGAAATTGAAAAGTTACATGTTAATTTGACCTTTTTACTTTTAAATTTTTTCTTTTACATATTAGTTTATATAGTTACCAGCTTCTACAAGCATAATTTTTTATCATAAGTACTTTTGGAAACTGGAAAAGAATTTGAAGTTTAAAAATGAGACTCTGGCTTCTGGTTCAGCAATTTGTTTGCCAAGGCTTTTGTGTTGAAGGGTGCTCTCCCCCTACCCCCTGCCCCCCACCCCCTGCCTCCCCTAGGTTGCCACAGGTATGGCTAAGTCAGCAGCATCTGCAGCCTCTGCAACATTGTCGATCGAGGTCAGGAATCAGAATTCTTTGACTAAGAAGGAAGTGGTGTAGTGGGTTAAGACCGTAAGATAGTTGTCTCTTGTTTGCTTTCTTTTTTCTTATTCTCTATAATCCAGTGGTTTTTAAAAACATTTACAAAGTTGCAAGTTAGGCATGAATATTTAGAAAATGATACGGTATCTATTGACACCACTGTTCTTGAATTGTCAGTGTATATTTTTTCTGATTCATTTCTGGAAATAACTTGCAAAATGTTGCTTTATGGGTTATGTGAGAAGCAGAAGCACTTACAAAATCACCATTGTATGTTTATCAGGATAAGACTTTTAGCTGGGCATGGTGGTGCACGCCTGTAATCCCAGCACTTGGGAGGCTAAGGCAGGAGGATCATTGCAAGTTTGAGACCAGCCTGGGCTACAAAGTGAGCTCAAAACCAGCCTGAACTGCATAGCAAGACCCTGTCTCAAAAAGACAAAAAAAGAGAGAAAGGATAAGACTTTTACTGATAGGGTAGTTTTTCTCACAAATGAAAATAAAAGTCTATTTGCTTAGCTTAGTGCTTTGTAGCCATTAAGTATTAAATTGGGTGAGTGTATAATGAAATTTTAAAATAAGAATAAATGAAAGAAAAATAGACACATGATTACAAATTAAGAAACTTTATATTGTATGATGATTCTATAAAATATACTGATATCACAGACATAAGTGATATTTCCTAAATTCATGAGTAGTGTATTCTGGAAATTAAGGATTTTTCATATAACAAAATTAATTTGTACATTACCTGACTTTTTCCATGAACATTTTCCGAGTTAACTAGTAATTAGTCACAGGATTAAACCAGCTGTACCAGAAGGGATAATTAATGAGAATGGTTCCATTATCATTTATGGTCATGTCAAGAAAGGATCTCACCTAAAATAACTAGGCTAACACTTGGTTTTATTTTTACTAAAGTTTTTTTTTTTTTTTTTGGCGGTACTGGGGATCGAACTCAGGACCCTGCGCTTGCTAGGCAGGCGCTTATTCCACTGAGCTATATCCCCAGCTCCACTAAAGTTTAAACTATAAAAATTTCTGGATTTATACAGATCCATCCTTTTTCAGTGCTTGCTATTATTCTACCATTCAGCCGCTTGAACTATGACCCACCTCAAAGGGATGAGTTTCTGGGAGTGTGCATGCAGCGCCTTCATTCTCACTTAGGTAAGCGTGCGGGTGGGTAGTGGGTTGAATGAGTAAATCACAGGGTGCTGAGCTAAGAGGCCCCTCAGGTTGGGGGTTTCTATCTGGATGGCCCCCTGGAGCCTGCTGAGCGCGTGGGTTAGATTGCCGGAAGAAGACAGGATGATGGGGCTGTCGCAGGCTTGCTGCTAGGAGGCAGCCTCGGGTTGGAACAGGCAGGTCCCTGCAGGGGTGGCCTGGAAGGTGCGTCTCCCTCCCGGCTCCTCCCTCCACTCTCTGCTTCCTGGCTGCCTGACCTGGCGGGTGGTTCCAGCCTTGCCTGTGTAGGCTGTGCTGCCCTGCCATTCTGCCTTGAGGCCGGCTGACTGTGGGCTGAAATCTGCCTAGTTGCTCCTAAAATTCTTTTTAGATGGTTCCAGTCAAAATTCACATTTTTCTTCTTACCTGTTTGTCTCCCCTAGTCCATGTTTTCTCTTTTATGTTACTTTTTCCCATTGTGTCCTAGTATTTATTTTTTATAGGAGAGATTAAACATTTATTATAGATTGTATCACAGTATGGATTCTGAATGATTTGGTTTTTTAAATTTTATTTTAAAGAGAAAAAGTCTGGGTGTGGTGGCTCACGCCTATAATCCCAGCACTTGGGAGACTGAGGCAGGAGGATCTTTGCAAGTCTGAGGCCAGCCTGGGCTGCAAAGTGAGCTCAAGGCCAGCCTGAACTGCAAAGCGAGACCCTGACTCAAAAAGACAAAAAAAAAGAGAGAAAAAGATAAAATGAAATTTCAAAACAGGATAATAGGGAAGTAACAATGGTTAATACACTGCATTTTGTTATTTTTAAATTAGTTACTCAGAGTATAAGATATAGGCATTTAACTGTCCAAAAAATATTAATGCAAACCTTTCTTTGCACTAAGAACTAAGGGAAATTAGTGGTGTACCTATTATCTTAACTATCTTGTGTGTATATGTCTGTGTATATTTATATATATATGTAGTTTTGTTTTTTTTTTTTTTGCTTTTCCTTTTCTTCTTTTCTCCTTTCCCCCATCCTAGTTTCTCTTTCTTTTTGAAGTTTCTTCCCATTTTTACAATATCTGTTATACAGTTTGGGTCTTATTTACTCTTTCAGCTTCTCACACTAGGGAGACAATAACGATTTTCACACATTCTCTGGTTTATTTCACTTAAGAGTATGGTCTCGATTTGCATCTATTTACCTATAAAAGTCTCCAGTTTATCCTTCTTTATGGCTGAGTAATACTCCATTGTAGAAAAAGACCACATCTTTTTTATCCATTCCTTGGCTGATGAACATTTGGGTTGTTTCCAAGATTTAGCTATTACAAACTGTGCTGCTGTAAACATGGGTGCACAGATATTGCTGGGGTATGATGTTTTTAATTCTTCTGGGAAGATACCCACAAGAGAAATAGCTGGCTCAAATGGGAGCTCTAATCCTAAGTTTTTTGAGGAATCTCCACACTGATTTCTACAGTGGTTTCACCCATCTAGAGTCCCACCAACAGTGGAGAAGGGCCCCTTTTTCCCCACAGCATTTGTCATTGGTTGATTTCTTGATGATAGTCATTCTTTCTGGAGTGAGATGGAATCTCAGTGTTGTTTTAATTTGCATTTCTCCAGCTGGGGATACAGCTCAGTGGCATAAGTGCCTGCCTGGCAAGCGCAAGGTCCTGAGTTTGATTACAGGTACAAAAAAGAAAAAACATGCCAGGCGTGGTGGCGCACACCTATAATCCCATCACTGGAGACCATCCTGGGCTACAGTGTGAGTTCAAGGCTAGTCTGAATTGTATAGTGAGACCCTGTCTCAAAAAGACAAAAAATAAATAAAATTTAATTGGGATCTCTCAAATGACCAATGATGTTGAACATTTTTTCATGTATTTATTTGCTGTTTGTATTTCTCCACCTGAGAAGTGTATGTTCATCTCAGATGCCCTTTTTTGGATTGGGTCTTTAAATTTGGAGGTCTGATTTTTTTTTTAGTTATTTGTTCTCAGTAGTAATCCTTTATCTGACGAACAACTGGCAAACATTTTTTCCCACACTGTGGGTTGTCTGTTGGTGGTTTCTCTTGCTGTGCAAAAGCTGTATTAATAAGATAAGATCCCAGTTTTTGATTCTTTGTGATAGTTCCTGTGCAGTTAGGATCATTTATTAGAAATAATGTCACATTATGGATTGATCCGATCAATTTGTTTTAGCTTGTTCCTCTATCTCTTATATTTCTAGTGAACTAGAAGTTAGGTAAAGAAACCTAATAAAGTTCAGAGTAAACATTTTCAGCAAAAATACTTTGCAGTGCAGTGTAACTTTCTTTATATCGTATCTGAAAGCATGTAACATCCAATTATTTTTTATATGCCACCACACACATGTGTTAAGGATTGAACCCAGGAGTACTGAGCTACATTCCCAGGCCTTCATGTTGTATTCTGAGATAGTCTTGCAGAATTACCCTGGCTGGTCTCACACCTATGGTCCTCCTGCCTCTGCCTCCCATGGGCTGGGATTACAGTTGTGCACCACCATCCTCAGCCCACTTCATGTATGAAAACTTTTTTTTTTTTTTTGTCTTTATGCAGTTCAGGCTGGCCTTGAGCTCACTTTGTAGCCCAACCTGGTCTTGGAACTTGGAACGATCATTCCTGCCTCAGCTGAGTATTATAGACATGCACTACCATGCCTGGCAATGTTTGAAAAATTCTTAGAGACCTTTATAGTAAAATTAGTTAACTGATGGAGTAATAATTTCCTTTGTTTTAAATATAGATTAGTTTTGATGGAGTAGTTTTGCTGGTGGAGATCATTACCGTTAGCTTCATTTGTTACTTGGCCTTACTTTAGTAAATAAACTCATGGCAGATGTGGTGGCACACACCTGCACTCCCAGCACTTGGGAAGCTGAGGCAGGAGGGTCTGGTAGTTCAAGGCTAGCCTGGGGTACATAGTGAGTTCAAGGCCAGTCTAAACTATATAAAGAGACCCTGTCTCAAAAAACCAAATAAATAAATTCAGCAAAGAATCCAAAGGGAAGATTTAATGTTGGCTTCTCTGTCCTTTATAAAAATACACCAGTGGGGCATTTTAGTTGACCCCTCCCCTACCTCAAAACATCTGCTGTGCTGTGGGTGACAAGTGGGGGGGGCACTGAGGCAAACCCAAGCCCCTGCACCCGTGCTCAGACTTGATCTGAGTCCCCAGAGAGCGGCTGTGTGTGTGGAGCTGGAGTCTACCGCACCCGCTCGCTGGCACAGAGCAGAGCAAATACCACTGCCACCCTGTCAGCCAGCGTCACTTGCATGCTGGGCTCTACCTGAAGCGCTCACTGTCACTGGACACAGCGCCCCGGAGCGCTTCTCCTCCATGTAGCACTGTCCTTTGGCTTTGAATTTTTTCTCTTTTCAAGGCAATTCTTAAAATTATAGTGAAAGTGTAATAACAGCAGTAACATTCATTTAACTTAGTGTAATAGTTTAAATTTTCACAAATTGAATCTTCTGGAGGTTTTTTTGTTTTTGTTTTTTGTCTTTTTGAGACAGGGTCTGGCCAGGCAGTGCAGGCTGGACTTGACCTCACTTTGTAGCCCAGGCTGGTCTCGAACTCACAGTGATCCTCCTGCCTCAGCCTCCACAGTACTGGGATTACAGGCGTGTACCACCACGCCTGGCCACAAATTGAATCTTTCAGGGACTCAGCCCCTGCCTCAGGCAACAGAATATTACCCAGGTACCCTTCCCCTGTCCCTCTTTCTTACCCTGCCACACCCAGAGTTGGCCGCTGGACCCTTCTGGACTCAAGAGCAGAATGGAGTAGTGTTGTCCGTATTTCTCACTTTTTAAAAACTTCATTTGGTCTGAACAAATGATGCATGTGTATGCGGGCAGCTGTACCTTACTTTGTCTCCCTCTCAATTCTCTTTCAGATACATTGGCTCCTCCAATGTTAGTGCTTCTTGGTTACACTTTGGCCACACTTGAATATTTTCCGGAAGATCTGCTGAAGGCAATTTTTAACATCCAGTTCTTAGCCAGATCAGATTCTCAGCTTGAAAGTATGTATACGTTAAGTTAGCCTTTGTATTTGATGTCCTGGCTTCAGCTCTCCCGCTACTGAAGCTTTCTGTCCCCCTCGCCCGGGGTTAACCCAAAGGCCTTCGCACCTCCTGTCGCCAGCTTATGTTCAGCTTTCCTACAGTTTAGGGCAGGCTCTCCCCAAGCCCCTGAATTGTGCAGATTTGTAACCCTCTAGTCTCAGCCTCGCAGAGTGCTGGGATTACAGTGATGAGCCACCATGCCCAGTTCATACCGACACATTTAAATATTAGTAACATTTCTGTTAATAAAAATGTTTCGTGGTGGCTGGGGCCGTAGCTCAGGGAAGAGCATTTTCCTAACGTTCATGAGGCCCTGGGTTTGATCCTCAGCACCACCAAAAATTCCTGTCATGATTATTGTAAAAAATTTTGGAAAACCTGAAAATATAAAAAGTAAAAGCCAGATGTTGTAGCAACTGCCTCTAATCCCAGAATTTAGGAGACTGAGGCAGGAGAACTGCAACCTTTGGGGAGTATCTACCCTGACCGCCTGTGAAGGCCAGGGCCCGTGGCAGACCGCATAGCGAGACCCTGGCTCAGAAACCGTAATGAGAGGAGAAATGCCTGTTGTTTTACCACCAAGTAAAACTGCGTCATTGCATGATTGGTGCTGGGGATTGACCCAGGGCCTCACGCATGTTGGCTGAGTGCTATACTGCCAAGCTACGTTCTCAGCCTACAACCACTTCTAATGTATTTCTTGTAATTTTTTGGGTATTGGGAATCAAACTCAGGACCTCATGCTTGCCAGGCAGTGATGCTTCGATGAGCTAAATCCCCAATCCCTGGCCCCTACTTTTAATATTATACAGTAGTTCTTTTTCTTCATTCCTTTCTCCTTCCTTTCTTTTCTTTTTTTTTCTGTGTGTGTGTGTGTGTGTGTGTGTGTGTCTTGAGACAGGCTCGCCGTGTGGCCCAGGCGTGCCTTGAACTCACCGGGCGCCTCCTGCCTCAGCCTGAGTGCAGGGATTACCGCAGGACACCACTGTGCCCCGCTTTCCTTCCTTTCCTCTCTTTTCCTTTTCTCTCTTCCCATCTCTTTGCTTCTCTGTTGTCCCTGTCTCTGTCACCTCCGTTTGTTTGTTTGTAGGAGTTCGAGCCCACCGTGTGCTAAGCGTGTGTTCTGCCGCCCCATCCCTTAAGAGTATTTCTCTCCTGCTTCTCTCTCGCTCTTAGGTAGCATGCATTTATATACGCTCTAAAACAAAATTTGGATTATTTACATACTCACTTTTGAATGTTGCCTTCTTTGTCTGACTACATTTTAAATATTTTTTCATGTCATTAAATTTCTATATTTTGATCATTTTTATATCACTCTTATTTTTATATCATTCTTATTGGATAGATCATATGCCATTACATAGATGTAATAAAACTGATTCATTTGAGACCAGCCTGGGCTACGTAAGTGAGTTTCAAGGCCAGCTAAGCTACATAGTGAGACCCTGTCTGAAATAAATACATGAATAAAAATGAAAAACTGACTTATTAGGGTGCAGGTTGTTTCCAGTTCCTCATTGTTACGTGTCATGAATTGTTGGACATGAGTCATTGTTTCCTCAGGATAAATTCCTAAATATAAAATATTAGGTCAAGGGAAAAAAAATTTTTTTTAAGACTGAGTCTCACTGTGTAGTTCAGTCTGGCCTAGACTCACTATATAGCCCTGGGTGGCCTCGAACTTGCAGCAGTTCTCCTGCCTCAGCCTCCCGAGTAGTGGGATTACTAGCATTGTTGTTACACCTGGCTAAAACTACATTTCCAAATTTATTTCCAGAACCAAGCATGGTGGCACTGACCTGTAATCCCAGCATTCAAGAGGCAGAGTCAGGAAGGTCACCAAGAGTTTGAGGCCAGCCTGGGCCATATAGTGAGCCCAGGCCAACCGGAACTACATAGCAAGACCCTGTCTCAAAAAAAAGTACAGTCATTTTAAAATGTGCAATTAATGATAATAGTGCAGAAGTTGATCCTAATCATGCTACTGAATGTAACGGTTTTAAAATAGAAAGCATTTGCGTAGAAATGAAGTGATTTTATATAATACGAGAATGAAAGTATCCCTAATAGTGGGAATAGATGGTGGGAAAACATGAGTAGTTTTCTGCTAGGCCCCGAGTGTCAAAGTCCACAACTGAGCCGGCATGGTGGTGCATGCCTGTAATCCTAGCACTCAGGAGGCTGAGGCAGGAGGATCCCTGTGATTTCAAGACCAACCTGGGCTACAAAGTGAGCTCAAGGCCAGCCTGCACTGCATAGTGAGAACTTGTCTTAAAAAGACAAAAAAACCCCAAAGTCCATGAGTGTTTTATTTTTCATTTCAGTTTTAACTTGGTCTCTGAGTGACAGGATCCAGTTTCGTCTGATGGAGTTGAATAGAACTGTCTGCTTGGAATGTCCTGAGTTTCAAATTCCATGGTTTCATGATCGCTTCTGTCAACAACAGTATAATAAAGGTTTGGGTCTTGTCAGATAGTGAAATTTAATTATGAAGTAAATTTTTAGGTAAGACATTGTTATTATAAATCTAAACATGGCACTAGAATTTCCAAGAAGGCTGTCACCTGTTCATGTTTTAGGTGAGATAGTGTAGGTGAGCGTTATGTTATAAGGGATAAGGATATTCTTGCTGGGTGTGGTGATGCACGCCTGTAATCCCAGCACTTGGAGGCTGAGGCAGAAGGATCATTGCGAGTTCAAAAGGCCACCCTGAACTGTACAGCAAAACTGTCTCGAAAAAGACAAAAAAAAAATTTCTTTATTAGAACACTAAGCTATTTTATTGAGAGCAAGAACTTGTATTTAAGTTGGTGGTATTATATAAAAATTCTTATTGGAGTATTGGAAGTAGTCTTTGGTTTTCAGTTTGTAGAACTGGGATAGTCATTCAAAATCTAACTTAAGTGAACTGTCTTTTTATTTTCATAAAGATACTGGCCGCATGAAAGCAGCACAGCAGCAGATTTATAAAATTCTAGCAGAGGCACTAGGAGGACCCAGTTTTGTAAAAGCCTCTGTTCTCTTGCCATATTACCACACAGTAGGTAAGTCACTGACTGGGAATTACCTACTTTTGAGGACCAAAACTAATTTGAATGCAAGCATCTCATTAGTTGAACTTGAAGAAAAGGAAGTTTAAAAAATGTTTTTCTGGTTATAAAATTTATAAACACACAAATAGAAAGAATATAATTAATCTTCAAATTCCCATGGCTCAGTTTGGATAACCATCAGCATTTTGATGTTTTTCAGAAAAAAATTTAAGGGCTGGGTATGGTGGCACATGCTTATAATCCTAGCACTTGGGGAGACAGGCAGGAGGATTGTTGTGAATTTGAGACCAGCCTGGGCTACAAAGTGAGCTCAAGGCCAGCCTGAACTGCAGTGAGACCTTGTCTCAAAAAAAAAGACAAAGAAAAGAAAAAAAAAATTGAAGGTCAACTGTGTGTAAAACCCAGATTAAAACTCACAGGCTTGCTGGGGACGGTGGCGCAGGCCTATAATCCTAGCACTTAGAAGGCTGAGGCAGGAGAATCGATATGAGTTCAAGTCCAGCCTGGGCTACATAGCAAGACCTTGTCTGAAAAAAAAAAAAAAAAACAATTCTTGGGATCTTGAAAGATTCTGTCCTCTATCCAGTGTCCTAAAGTCAGGAAGATGAATTCTTGTATTGATGATTCATTATTTTAAGTTCATCTCTAAAACTAAGTTGAGTTATCAACCTGGACTATGATTTTCAAAGATACTGTGCATGTGACCCTAACCCGATACCTTAAATGAAAAAGATAACAGCTTAAGAGGATTGCAGAAATTTTTTTAGGAAATGTCTGCTTAATGTAATAGTTGCCAAGATCAAAACTATTTTTGCTATACTAATGCTAACAAAGTTGGTAGCCTTACTGTCCTGCCCTTCACACTTTTTCCCCTCTTGGCCCAGTGCCCTTTATGAGAGCAACAAAAGTGTCTAGAAACAAAGGACAGATTGGAAAGGACCTAGAACTCAGTCTTGGATTTCAGACTAGCGTGTCATGGATTTTAGAGCTTGAGCAACTTCTTTTCATTAATTTTTCTGTTTTGGCAGTATTGGGCATCAAAGCCAAGTGTGCTCTACTGCTAAGCTCTATCCCAGCCCTTTTTAAATATTATTAAGACAGGGTCTCACCAGGTTGTGCAGTGTGGCCTCAGTCTTGTGATCTGCTTGCCTCGGCCTCTGGAGAAGCTGAGATTACTGGCATGTGCCACCAGGCCCAGTTCTTGGCAGTGTCTTTATCTGTAGAATGGGGCTAGTAATGCCCGTTCAGGAGGATTTCATAGGCACTGAGTGTAAAGCATTTAGCAATGGAACATAGTACATGCTCTACATTTTATTTGGAAAAAAAATCTAGGGATGGTTAGTCTGAAAAACAGAGGTCTTAAGGGGAACATAACTTTTAAAATGTTTGCCCCAGCACCACATTATAATAAAAAAAATCCTAGACCAGACAAAGAAAAGACACTTGAAGGATAGGTGTGTGGAAGAACTAGGTACAGTATCTCTGTTTCGGGGTTGAAAAGATAGTAACACTTAATCCCCACAACCATAACCCCAGCACTTGGGAGGCTGAGGCAGGAGGACTATTCAAGGCCAGCCTGGGCTACGTAATAAGGCGGCCTGAACTACATAGTGTGACCCTGTTTCAAAAAAACATAATGGAAGCAAATTATAAGGCGTTATAAAGAGAATTACGGGCTGCTCCATGAAAAGAACGTGCCGGGGCTGGGTGATCAGCGACAGCTGCGTGTGCGCATGCGTGCGCGGTCCACGCTGGGCAGGAGGCGAACAGAGTAATCATTCGTTTCATTTTGCACGAGATTGGGTGTAGCGATGAGTAACAAAAACCCACAAATAGGGCGGACTTAAATCACACGTTTCTTGCCTCCCACCCACACAGAGCGCAGTGCCGGCTGGCAGCCCTGCAGACCGCAGGGTTGGGTCTTTTGTTTCTTTTTGGCTGGATTATTCTGGCGCCCTCCGAAGGTGACCAAGAGACTTAAGGAGATAAAGCCCCTAATATGACTTGGCCCAGCCTGAAGCTACTGGCAGCCCTGTGCTGCAGCTTATTAGGAACCCCTGATTGATTTTGATTGTTTTCAAAGAGAGGCGCCCATGGACCAGATCGCAGCAAACAGACTGGGTGATTAGGGAGGCCTGTCGTTCTTTTATGTACGCGTGCGTATGTGCACACCTGTATATTTACATACTAAAATTATTTCCATGTTTGCCTGCAAGCAGTTATCTAATTATACTGTTGGTCCCTCTGCTTCCATGAGGTTTTGAATGTATCTTGGATAAAAGAAAAAAACCTCTTTCTTACGAAAGCCATAGTACAACTTTGGGGAAGCCAGCAGGAATGTACTGGGAATCAAACATCCAAAGAGCTGGATCAGGTCTTCCCTCTGGAGCCGAAAGGTAATGTATCTCTTAATTGCAGATTTTATCTAAGTGTGGGCATTATAGTATGAGCTCAGCTTTCAAGGAGCGGTCATAGTAGCCTCTGCGCCTTTTGTAACTTACATGGTTGTCCTGTGAACCTTCACCCTCCCTTCACCCTCCTGTGCTTGCATCTTACTGTCTTACCTCGATGGGCCCGAGCCGGCAGGGTCCAACCCAGGTGCTGAGCAGGTTGCCTAGGTTGGGAGTGAGCGGTGTCTTCCCACGCCTTTCGGCTGTCCGCAGAGCACTCGCCACGTTACCGTAAACTGCGTCGCTTTATCTTCACATGTGAGCGCCTCATGGATTGTAGGTGTGTCCTACGTATATACGGAAAAAAATAAGTATATATTGGACAAAGAAACAAATGGGTGAAAGCCGGGAGCTGTTTTACTATCATCTAGTTTAAACAAAATGTTTAATTGTTATCAGTTACTAATTTCTTTTTTTTTTTGGTGGTACTGGGGGTTGAACTCGGTCTTGTGCACGCTTGGCAAGTGCTGTACCACTGAGCTACATCCCCAGCCTAGTTACTAACTTCTTAAGTAGAAAAATAACATGGGTCACTCAGTTGTATTCATCTGGCTTTCATTAGCTTATACATTCTTGTTCCTGAAAGGCTTATAATTATTGTTTCTCACTTTAATTTTGAAAATATAATATTTATTTTCTTGTCTAGGATTGCATTCGAATTCTTGGGCCCAAACGCTTTTTGTAGAAATATTCCTCATTTAAAAGGAAACCCTTCTATGAAGAATCGACAGTTAGAAATTTTGGGCTATCGTGTAATCCAGGTATGACACACTCATGTAATTCATCTTCTAAACAATAGAGAGGCCAGGTGCAGTGGCACACTCCTGTAATCCCAGAAATCTGGAGGCTGAGGCAGAAGGATCGCTGTAAACCCAAGGGCAGTCTGGGGGTTGCACAGTGATTTCAAGGCCAGCCTTAGCTATATAGCAAGACCCTATCTCAAAATAAATAAATAATAAAGTAAAAAAGCACAGAGACACCGGCTATACAGGTGTTTCCTTTTAACACTGGGTGAGGCCCTGTGGAGGGGGCAGGCGGGAGCAAAGGCCTGTGCTGCAGTGTGGGCACGGCGCGGGTCCTTGCTGCCACTGTAGGAACTGGGAGCTGAGAGGCGGACGGGTCAGGAAAAGTCCTCTGGGCAGTGTGAAGCAGCAGCAGCCGCTCAGCTTCTGCATGGGACCTGAGGCCATGCTGCATAGATGCCTTTCATAGGGCTCCCACAGCTTCCCTCCGCGCTGCTGCTCAGTCTTCCCTGATGTTTCCAGTCGCTGTCGAAACTCTCACCCCGACTCCTTGCTTACCTTCCAGGTTCCGTACTTTGAGTGGAACTCCATGGCACTGTCAATCCCGGGTGCTCGTGTGGACTACCTGAGACAGCGTATATTTGGAGACAGGAAATCATGATTGTCATTTTTATTTAATACGGTTTGGAGGTGGTTTTGGGATGTCCTCCAGTGGTTCATATTTCAGAGGCTTGGTTCTCAGTGTGGCAATTCTTTTTTGGGGGGGTGGGGCTGCTGGAGATAGAATCCAGGGCCTTGTGCATGCAAGGCTAGAGCTCTCCCACTGAGCCACATCCCCGGCCTCAGTCATTTTTATTTAAAATGAATTCTTATGCTGCATCGCATTTGTGTGTGTTACCTTGAGGTGGGAAGCTGCCTGGTGTGTGAGAATAACAAAAGATCCCTTGTGAGGGGGACAGAACAAGCAGGTTGCCAGGTGTGGTAGCTCATGCCTATAATCCCGGCAAAGGGGAGGCTGAGGCAGGAGGATTGCTGTGGGTTCCAGGCTAACCTGGACTACATAAGTGAGTTCAAGGCCAGCCTGTACTACTATAGTGAGACCCTGTCTCAAAAAAATCCTTTAATTTATTGGGGATGAGAAGTTGCTGCCTACTGGGTCCAGCCCCTGGTTCTTTTCCACTGGCCTATAGTATTGTTTATGACCCTTAAGCAGTCTCAGTCTTGGCTTACCAGGAACAAGTGATTAGAACAATTATGTCACCTTAGCTAAAGTAGTATAATTAGCAACAACAGCATCAAACACAGACTAGAAAATGACAAAGTGTGGTAACTATTAATTTGCTACCTTTAACCATATGAACTGGATTTGTGGTTATATAACAAAATGTAAAACAGACCCAAAAATTGTATAGAGGAAATATGCCCTCAGCATGGGGTTTTTTCATCTTAGAGGAGAAAATGTAAAAGGGTTAAGGGGGAGAACAGAAGAGGAAGAGAGTAGAGGTGAGGCTGGAGGACAGGAAGGTCACAGAAACTTTTGGGAAACTGGTGGAGACAGGAGGGAACAGAGAAGGAAGAAACTATAAACAAGAACAGAACAACAGTGAAAAACTAGAAACACTGTCCACATTCATACACAAACAATAATCAAGGAAAAAAAAAACAAAAATGAGATAAGAAAACAAAAGTCCATTATGAGGACATCTCTGCTGTAGACAAAGTGGGCAGAGGCCAGATCACATTGATTACTCCTGGCGAGCCAGCAGCCCTCACCTTTACTTCCACTGAAGTTCAGGCTGGTTTCTGCATGTGAGGCTGGAACCCAGTTTGTGCAGCCTGCGAGACTCTGTGCTGCCTGCTGGCTTGCATTCAGTCCCCTGCTGGCTTGAACTTGGCGTCTTGACCTGCCAGATTGGACTTGGACCCACCTCACCCTGACAGTGGGAGCCCCTAGATAGAGTCAGTCTGCAGCTGCTCTGAGTTTGGAGCACAGTTGGCCCCTGTCCAGGATGGCTCGCAGCCAGTGGCCCTCTCTTGGGGGACGTCTGAACCTGAATAACCCACCAGCAGCTGCAGTCTGTTGCATTCACTGCTCCATTCCACTGGTGCATTTCTCCATGGAGACCTCTGGGTTCGCCAGTAGGCACTGTGCATCCGTGGGTTTGAGCTGCCCCTCCCATTCAGTGAGTCAGGGTCAGGAGAAAGCACCGGTTGCCACCTCCTCCTCCTCCTTCATTGAAGTCTCTCTTCACTCTCCCCATGGGCTTCAGTTCCTGCTTCAGATCCTTGGTGGGTCCCCGGGACTCAGTTCCCTCCTCCTTTTCTTCGTCACGTTACTGTATTCCAGTGTCTGGACACCACATCTCAGAGAGGCTGTTTCTCTGCTGCTGACCGCTCCTCCATCTTCCCAGCAGTCTGTTCTGATTTTACAGTCAGCACTCAGAATTTTCTCTCCCATGAGTGCCTCTTGGGCCATAATTTACCCCATCCCTTGCCATTCAAGTTTATCTCGTAAACAGCCTCTTCGACTCCTTTCTTCTAGTATTTTATCTGCTGAAGACCTTTGTGGGCCTCCAACCTTTGGGATTTTTGATTGTGTACTCATGGTACAGGTTGGATCAATGTTTTGTTAGTCTCACTGTGCAGTTCAGGTAGCCCAGGCTGACTCCAACTTGTAGCAATGCGCCTTTCTCAGCCTCCTGAGTGCTGGGGTAACAGAAAACCAGTCAAGATTCTACTTAAGAGATCCAAAAGAAAACTGATTTTTGTTTAATATATTTCCATATTTATGATAGAGAAAGCTATGTGAACATGCATCTGTTTTGTCTGATTTCAGTTGGTTTTGTTTGTTTTTATATTGGGAGTAGATTCCAGGACCCTCACACTGACATCCACAGGCCTTTCTTTTTATTTTTGAGACAGGTTCTCACTAAGTTGCCCAGCCTGGGGTTAAACTTGTAATTCTCCTGCCTCAGCCTCCCAAAGTACTGGGATTATAAGTGTGCCCCAGCACACCTGGTTTATATCTGTCTTTTTGTGCAATTGCTTGACAAGTAATCCTGGAATTCTCAGAACATGTGTAAGAAGAGAAGTCAGAAAGTGCAAGCAGAGGGGGAAGACAGAGCCGGGACTGTGTGAGAACAACCAATGCGTGCTATGTGCGTATGCAGGTCTTTGAAGATGAAGCCCTTTGATTAAACCCTCAAAACTTAAAAAAGAGTAAATGGTAAATATGGATCTCTGGGTGGGGGTTGTAGCTCTCAGTGGCCAGTGCCTGCCTGGCAAGCACAAGGTCCTGGGTTTGATTCCCTGTACAAAAAAAAAAGAAAAAAATATATATATTTCTCTGTTAGGTGAAACCTACATGCAGGTGTGGCTAGGATGAAAGTGACTTGCATAGAATTGGATTTGGTGATTAGAGCCTGAGAGGTCAGTTTCTTCCTTTCCACTAGGAAGAAACGGTGAGTATATAGGGCCTCCCATCCCAGGAAACATCAGAAAGTCAGCAAGTAAGTCTATGGCCACATCACCCTGAACGTGCCCGATCTCATCAGAAAGTTAGCAAGTAAGTAGCCCTTGGCAAGAACTTCAAGATGGCGACCGGATAGGAAGCAGAGGAGGAATCTCCCAGAAATCCCACCTAGACAAAGAAATACAGCAATAAGAGAAGGACAAAAAGGAGAGAGGTGGGCACCTCGAACTCAGGAAAGATTTGAAATGGGAACTGAAATCCTCGGAAAGAATAAGAAGGACCTATTCGGGAAGAAAGGATCAGAGGGAGGCGGGACGG
The DNA here is from genome assembly GCA_004027595.1 of Dinomys branickii. Lineage (NCBI taxonomy): Eukaryota > Metazoa > Chordata > Mammalia > Rodentia > Dinomyidae > Dinomys > Dinomys branickii. The sequence continues at coordinate 32,682 of PVLD010005539.1, forward strand.
AGAAACTACGGCTCCAAATCACACACAACTTCAGCTCACACCCTCGTCCTGGCACCCGCAGCTTCAGCTGCGGAGACTTACCCTCACGGAAGCCTCTTCCCAGCTCTGCCAGGAGAGCGTGGAGTTCCAAGAGAGGGTCAGAGGAGAGAGCGCGGCCAGAAGAAGATGCAATGGCGGACGGGAGCAACAGTCGAATCCAGGACAAAGATGAGAAACTACAACATCCACGGAAACAGAAACCCGATCCTGCAGAAACATCCCTAATAGGCGCCGGGAGACAGGATGGAATCAGTCTAAATAGCACACAGCTCACTGCACCCGACCCTGCGTCTGCCCCGAGGTGATCCCCTCCCCCACCCCTTTACTGGGTGAGCGGGAAGCAGCAGGGATGGGCAGCGGCCCGGAGAAGGTATGGAGCGAGATGGCGGAGGGAGCTGCAATTGTGTTCCCGGACCAGGCGGGAAGCAGGAGCCGAGGGGAAGCAGGAGCCGAGGTGCCGGGCTCCAGCTCCCACCCTGACATCTTGTGAACACCGTGAGACTAGGCAGCGGGCGTAATCAACAAATTCTGTCAACAATGGGATGATTATACGGACTTCAGGACTCACCCCACACTATTAACAACACAAAGAGGACCTACTTACAGCTTACACATATGAACCTTGCAAGAACCCATAGCAACACGTTAGATGAAGAGCAGCAGACCTGGAGTACAGGCACCGGCTGCTGGCACGGATGGCTCTGCGGGCCCCGGTGGCCCCGCTGTCTGTGGGCAGCTCTGTGGACCTGGGCGGCCCCACCGGCAGTTGACAAGTGACGCCATAGAGGGCGAACAGAACCCACTCACCTCCGCCCCCACCCTATGCAGTAGGATGGAAAGGAGGAGACAGGAGGTCCGCGATGAGTATGGGTGCTTTTCCACCCCAAACACGACAGCTTGTATAGTATGGTCTGAGGCAGCTATGTCTCCTCCCAAGGTGAGAGTTCAGAAGTATGAGGTAGAGCAACGGAGATGAGGGAGGAGAGAATTTGAATTTTCAAGCGAGCCACCACCAGTATAAAGAGTAATAATTGGGAAAGTAACATTAGGTAAATTAGCATTCACAGATAATTCCCTTCTATGTTCTATGTAATTTTGTAGTTCCTTAATTGTCTATGTGTCCACAAAATTAAGAATAGCTTTATGGATTACAGCATCCAGTGCTAAAGCCATGATTTCTTCTATATAATTAGCAATTTCCTTTGGGGTATATGTGTTAACTGATGAGATGATGACATGTAATACAGCATCCAGTGCTAATACCCTACTGTTTTCTGTACAGTTTTGTATTCTCTGAACTGTCTATAGGTTATTCTGATGTGTATTTGTATTCTCTTGTCTTGAAAAAAAAAAAAAGTAGCCCTGTTACGGGAAGTACAGCAAGAATTGAAACCAGCAGTTCTCTGCCCTCCCGCACATCACCCTCAGCCCGGAGGCCTAAAGCACCGACCTGGCTCCTGATGGTGCCTCCCCACTCCCCAGCCGCAGACAGTGCAGGGCAGGAGGACTAGAACTGGCTTGCGTTTTGTTTTTGTTTTGAGACAGGATCTCTTGGAGCCCAGGCTGGCCTGGTACTCTCCTTCCTCCTGCCTCAGCCTCCCAAGTACCTGGGATTATAAGCACGTGCCACCACACCTGACTGCTTACTCACTGTAAATTTAAAACTTTTTAAATTTGATTTGAAAATTGCAAATAATGCACCAGTGTCACAAAACGAATGGAGAACAGAGAACAGCCATTTGAGCTTGACTACTGTTACTTACATGCTTTTCCCCTTCAAGTGAGACTCATTTATTGCACTACTTAAATAGCATTTCCAAATACCTTTTTTTCCCTCTTTTTTTTTTTTTTTGAGGCAGGGTTTCACTTACTTTATAGTCCAGGCTGACCTTGAACTCATAGTAGTTCTCCTGCCTCAGCCTTTTAGGTGCTGGGATTACAGGTGTGCACTACCACACCCAGCCTAAATATTGCAAGTAATCTTGTTTTTTTTCAGGCTAGCTTTGAACTTGAAGTGATCCTCTTGCCTCCGCCTCCCAGGTGCTGGGATTGCAGGTGTGTGGCACTATGCCTGGCAGTAGTCTTTAATGCACAAGGTTTCTGTCATAATTTAAAACGTGAAAAATTTTTTGATAGACATTTCTAAAGTGAATATATGTGTTTCATTTGTAATAGAAAGCAAGTATGAAGGAGGTACCCTAACGAAAAGGCTTGGTAAACAACCCAAATTTATGATGTGACTGTATAATCGATAGATTGAGACAAAAGAGATCATTTTTCAACTGAATCTTTAATTTCTCATTAGAAAATAGCTTTACACTCTGACCAATACACAGAAGAGTCAAATGACGGAGATTCTGATACTCTGATCACCACTTAGACAATAACTTACTGAACAATTTCTACATGAATCTCTGTACAGCCTTTTAAAAAAACAGAATAAATTAAAGCCCTATTAGCCAAACAAACCACATCTCAATTTATTCTGTTATGTCACCTCATTTACAGTTTCGACAGTTTGAAGAGATTTAGACGTGTTGCTAGGCAACTAGCCCCTGAAGCATAGCGTATCTCTTTCAACATCCCAGCCCATTCCTTTTTATCATCTTCATACCTGATGGAGGAAAAGAGAAAATCAATTAGTGCCTTTTAGAAAGATGCTTCTATAGGTTTATCTTTTATATGCAAATGTGGATCCGTACATACAAAATGGACCTTTGGGGAAAAAAATGCATGTCTGAAAAAAACTGGCTCTTAGCCAGAGGAGGAGGCCACACTGTGCTGGGTAGAGCTGCACCTGCATCCCCCTCCAGATGTGAGCTCTGAGCGACTGAGTGAGCATGTGTCCCAGCTGACACCTAGCAGTTTGGCCTTCCCCAGGAAGCAGGCTGTCCCAGGAAAGGCAGCAAGGGGACAGAGGAGCCATTAACCATCCCCTAGGGAGGACCATGGCCGGCCTCCGAGCTCTGGGAACTGTTGGGATTGGCACTCATAACTGCAGCTTTGCCCCTACATGGGTGGCCAGCACAGCACCTGATGACCTAGTGGCTACGCCGGGAAAATGCATTCCTCTGCCCCATGTTTTTGTTTGAGGACCACTCTTGGACTTTGTATTTGACTTCAGGAAAGAGCGGGCCTTCCTCTCTTGAATATTCAAGGTTATAAAGGTAGAGACAGCTTGAATTCTTCTGAAAGGTGCACCTGACCGAACTCTGACTGGAGCCTGGAATGCTCTTCTGTCTCTGTGTGTGAAACACCTAAGCACTTTCTTCTCTCCAAAGTCTTCCTCTAACAAGAGTGTTGTTTTCTTCATTTCTTATATAATCCTTTATTTGGTATTTATTACAGCAACCACCATTCTACTTAAAAATTTTTCCTTGCTGGGTGTAATGGCACATGCCTCTAATCCCAGCACTTGGGAGGCTGAGGCAGGAGGTTTGCCACAAGTTTGAACACAGTGAATTCAAGTCCAGCCTGAACTACATAGCAAGACCTTGTCTCAAAAAAACGAAGCAAAACAAAATTTTTTTTTCTTCCTATGTCTGTTTAACAAGCCCAAAGGTATTTAAGGGCAAATAACGTATCTGTCCACATTAGTATCACCAGTACTCCAGAACCTACCAAGCCTTGGCACACAAGAAATAGCCTCAAGATTCTATGGTGAATGAATTGAATTTAAAATAATTATTAAAATTAGTGCCTACATGAGATACGTATTCATCAATCTTCCAAATTTGTCAACAATTTTATGTGAACTGTGATATTTTTTCTCTTGTTTTATTGTTTTTACTTTTTTGTCTTTTTGAGACAGGCTCTCAATATGCAGTTCAGGCTGGCCTTGAGCTCATTTTGTAGCCCAGGCTGGTCTCAAACTCACAATGATCCTCCTGCCTCAGCCTCCTGAGTACTGGGATTACAGGCATGTGCCACCACGCCTGGCCTTGTTCTATTTTTTATTTTTTGTTTGTTTTATCTTTCTGAGACAGGATCTCACAATGGAGCTCAGGCTGGCCTTAAACTCACTATTAGCCTAGACTGGCCTCAAACTCACAGCATTCTTCCTGCCTCAGCCTATGAGGGTGGGGATTATAGAGATGTACCACCATGCTTGCTGCTGTGTGACTTTTACATAGAGAAAAGTTGATAAATATTTTACTACTAATAAAAGTTGGGGCAATAAATTAAGAAATAAAGAATTTTAAATGACCTAAAAAAAAAAAGTGACCACATGTGTGTCAGTGAAAAGTAGGTTTGTTTTCAGAAGAGTAAGTCCCTTGTTGGCAGGCTCCAAGCAGAAATGTCATGGCAGAAAGGCATGGCAGAGGAAGCCTGCTCAATTCACAAATCATCAGGAAACAGCAGGGGATCTGTCAGCTCTTTGGCCCACTGAGCACTGAATTCCCGTTCTGAAGCCTTAAAGACAACTTTCGTTCTCAGTTCCCTGTTCGGGCGCCAGGTATTGGGTTAATAACATCCCTTAGCTACTGCAGACTGATCAAGTCCACAGTCTCCCAAATGAGTGTACAGTGAAGGCTAAATAAAAAGAGGCAAATGGAATGATTTCAGGGCTCCAGCAAGATCGAAGCCCTCTCGGAACTTGAGGCTCTCTCTGGGCTAAGGCCACAAACTTCTCTGGGTGGCCCATATTTATATTTAGTTATCAAAAGAAGGGAGGAAAATACTTAAGAAGAAGGGAACCACTTGACTTCTCCAAGTAAGGTATTAAATTAATCCACCCAAGAGTGAGATGCCTGAGGCTATAGTCTTTATCTAGTTGAGATGGGATCCAGGTGACCTTGGCTGTGATCTTGTCTTTGAGGCTTTCCAGCTTCACCATTACAGACTTTAGAAGAGATTAACAACTCACAGAGGTTCACTTACTATGAGTCTACCACCCATCTCCAGACAAGGAGCGTAAGCCATGGACAGACTCACAAATGTGAAAAGCCAATTGGTTAATTTAAGTCCTGCTCAGGGCTGCTTCGTAGTGGTCTCCATCACTTGTGGGCATTAAGAGATTGAGGTTAAATAAGGTTTTAAAATGTTTGGCTGCCCTGCGGCTGCTCCACAGTGGGCCCTGCGGCTGCTCCACTGTGGGCCCTGCAGCAGGCCCTGCGGCTGCTCCACTGAGGGCCCTGCTGAGGGCACCTCACAGACTGGACCTGGCCCCACCCATAGCACAGCAACAGGGTGGAGCTGGGCGGTCCACTGTGAGCATAGGTGCTTTTCCACCTCCGACCATGGCAGTTTGTATACACCCATGTATGTTATAGTATAGTCTGAGGCAGCTATATCTCTTCCCAAGGCGAGAGTCCAAGGATATAGATAAACCCAGGAGTACAGTTATTACATAGGGAAGATGAATGATTGAGTGGTAGGGCAACGGAGATGTGGGAGGAGAAAAACTGAATGATCAAATGGGCCAATATCTGTGTAACTGAGTAACAAAGATGAAGGTAACATTACGTAGGACAGCATCCAGAGCTAATTCCCTTCTATGTTCTCTATAATTCTGTATTTCCTCAATCGTTTTTGTATTAACAGAAGTGAAGATAACTTTATATTATACAGCATCCAGTGCTAATTCCCTACTATCTTCTCTATAATTTGGTATTTCCTTTAATGTTTTTGTGTTAACTAATACAACATCAGTGCTAATTCCCTACTATATTCTGTATAATTTTGTATTTTTGGTATTGTTTATGGCTTATTCTGGTTCATATGTCTCCATTCTTTTGTCTTTAAAATAAAATTTTAAAAATAAAAAAATAAATAAAATGTTTGGCTCCTAGCAATTTTTTTCTTCTTGGTCAATTGCAAATAACAAGGTGATTTTAAGAAATAAATACAGCACAAGGAAACAGAAAAAGCCTTTTTACACATAGCAGGAGGGTGCCTGGGTCTGGGATGTGGAACTGAGTCTCTGAGACTTGTGGGGAAGGAGCAGGCATGGGCAGCTACCTCCCTCCACCCCAACTGCTCTGGAGTTGAGTGCACACCTGAGTTGCCTGAGGACTCTGAAGGTACAGACTGACCTGGCTACCCACTCTTTCCAGTTCAGCAGCTCTCAGGTGAGGCCTGAGAGGAGCATGCGGGTGACATTGACTTGCTCTGGGAACCACTGTAGTAGACTGCTGGTTCCCAAATTTCACATACAACTGAACCACTTGGAGATGTTAACAAATTCATTGCCTGGTCCCACCCCCAAGACTGATGTCACTGTATGATCTGGCATGAGGATTTTTTTTTTTTTTTACACAAGGTCTCACTGTGTAGTCTGGACCAGCCTTGAACTTACTATGTAATCCAAGCTGGCCTTAAACTCAAGACCCTCCTGCCTCAGCCTCCTGAGTGGGGGAATTCAAGCATGTGCCACCAAGCCTGCTCCCTAAGTGATTCTTATATGACTAAAGTTTGAGATTCATTGCTCCAGACATACCCCCAAATTATAAAATACTCATATTTAAATATAAAATTTTACAGCCAGTAAGTAAACCCTTCCCCGGTCCAGTGGTTCCCAACCTTTTCTGCATATACAGAACTGTCTGGGGATCCTTTAAACTTTCCAAAGCCTAGACTGTCCCCCAAACCAATTAAATCACAGTCCATAAGGTTCCAACAGAGGCCTGCACTTTTCAAATCTCTCAGCGGTTCCAGTGTGTGTGCAGGCCTGGAAAACACTGCCCCATCACACACAGACCACAGCCAGAGAAGATCCTGCCTTAAGGTTTCCCCCAGCAGTTAAGAGCCACAGGCAGCGCTGAGCTTTCCTTCCATTGCCTACATACAGCATCCTCCCACTGAGCAGCTTGGCTCTCACTCATTAGGGATCCAAGCGGCTCCCGTGGTCAGCTGACTGCCGCCGGTGGATGCCTGGTTGTCCGTTTTTCCCTGCCTTGGCTGCTCATAGAACCAGCTGAGGCTGGGGAACTAGTGGCGCTCAGGCCCTGCCTCTGAGATTCTGCTATCCCTGGTCTGTTGAGGCCTGACCTGCGGCTATTCAAGTGCCTCTAGCCAACCAGGGCGCACGCGGGGTTGACAGTGACTGCCGATTCACCTCACCACCTGCTCCTGTGTTCCAAAACCCTGGCCTTCCCAGGTTTCCATCTCTTTTCCTCTCTATTGCTTCTGTCTTGCTTCCTAGAAATCTGTTCTCTGCAGCTTTTGTTGCAGATGGGAAATAGTTTAACTTGTTTTACAGCCACTTTTTTCTTACCCGCATTATTACAACATAAGGAAATGGTACTCGGTGCCTGAAGTTGAGGGGCAGCTAAACTATCAGCCTGTCAGCCTTAAGGGTCTGATTACTGCACTGGCTGCTGTGCATACAGAACAAATAGTGCCCGCTTGTTTTCAGGCCTAGAGCTCTGCCTTCAGGGGCCAGGAATGAGAGGTGCTCTTCCAAAGCTGTGCATGACATCTTGTTAGCAGGCAGAGTCTGGTCAGTAAGTTTGAGGTAGGGCCTGGGATGCTGCAGAATCTTGGGAGCTCCTAGGAGGTGCCGGTGCTGCTATTCCACACTGGGGCGGGACGGCGCTGGACCATGACAGCCCAGTGAAGGGCTTTGAGCTGCCCCAGACGGCACGAGCACGGGTGCACGTGCAGCATAAACTCACTTATGTTCCCTGGGCATTGGGGATGTCCTCCTGGAGGCTCAGACAGCACAGTGCCTGGGCTGTAGGCTGCAGGGACCAGTGGGCAGACATGTGTCCTGGGGGCAACCAGAAAGCTACACACCAGGCACCCTACCAGGACTGTGCGATTCCATAACACAAGCTCATGTCCTGAGACTTTCTAGATGCACTTTGGTCACCATATGATATTTACTGTACTGGACACTGTGATAAAATGTGCCCCTTCCCCAAAAAAAACCTTTGACAACATTTTTAGTCCTTTGACTAAAATAGTTCAACAGTAACACTTGTTAGTGTCACACTTGAGAGAATGACTTGGGTGATAAAATGGATTGTAACTTTAACATTTTTCATTTCTTTTGAGACAGGGTCTCACTATGTAATGCAACCAGGCCTTGAACTCACTTTTGTAGCCCATGCTGGCCTCAAACTAATGGTAATCCTCCTGCCTCAGCTTCCCAAGTGCTGGGATTACAGGTGTACACCACTATCCTGATGTTATTTTTTTTCTTTTTTTAAAATATCCTTTGTTAACTGAATCCTCAAATAATTGGAAGACATTTTCTTTTTGAGGCGGGACCTTGCTCTAATTCAGGCTGGGCTTGAACTCACTATGTAGCTCAGGCTGGCCTCAAACTCTTGGTGATCTTCCTCCCTCCACCTCCCAAGTGCTGGGATTAAAGGTGCTACCACACCCGGCCTGACAATTTAAATTAGATTCAAAATAGATTTAATGAACTCATCCCAGGAAAGCTCAAGAGGTTAAGTATTTCTTTAGAGTGGTGTTTTCTTAGGAAATAAACTACTCTTTGGCTGAAGACAGGATGCTCCCCTGGGTGCCTGGAACATACTTTTAGAGCTGGAAGGGAGTGCACAGGCTCCCCAGGCCAGCTCACACTTACAGGTTAAGAAATGAGCAGGGGCTGGGGATATAGCTCAGTGGAATAAGCGCTTGCCTAGCAAGCGCAGGGTCCTGAGTTCGATCCCCAGTACCGCAAAAAAAAAAAAAAAAAAAGAAATGAGCAGAGGTGAATTCTTTCCCAAGCTCGTGGCTATCGAGAAGTAGGACTTGATCACTAAGTGGCTTGTGCAGTGGTTCTACCAGGCTTCCGGCATTCATTGTACCACCAGGAAGTAGAGTGCATGTTGGGAAAGTCTGGCTCATTCTTTACTACAAAATTGTTATTGGTTGTCAGTGTTCTGATTGAATACATGGCTCTAAAAACTGGAGCGAGGGGAACTTACTTCCATATGTCATTGACTTCAGTGGGTGCGAACTCTTTGGACTCCAGCTGAATCATAGCAAAGCCACCAATGGCATACAGGGACCCAGCCAGGCTGACCAAGCTGATGGAGCTTCTCTCCTGGGGAAATTCGGTCATGACCTCCCACCTAGGAAGGTATTGAAGATCCAGTCAGTGGAAAATGTGAATAATGCCAACTGTACTCCCTGAACAGTTACAGCAGATTATGATTTAAAAATTCAGCTAGCATAAATTCAGACATAATCAGAAACAACATTTTGGTGTGATCTTGTCATTCTTCAAAAAGTATTTAAATATAAGCATCCATAGATAGGAGTAAAACTAAGGACACAGAGAATCTACAGTTTCCTGTGCTGTTTCTCTTCGTACACCATGAGTGTTTACTCACATTACAGAGTCTGCAAGAATATATTTAATAATTGTCTAGGTCTTTCTTTTGTGGTATCCGGGACTGAACCCCAGGTATTCACACTGAGCTACATCTCCAGAGACAGGGTCTTTCTAAGTTACCCAGATTATGCTTAAACTTGCAACCCTCCTGTGTCAGCCTTCCAGAGTGATGGTATTACACGAATGCACCATCGTGCCCAGATGATTGTTTAACTCTTGCACCATAGTAGTTTGTGTGTGTGTGTCTGTGTGTGTGTGTGTCTGTGTGTGTGTGTCTGTGTGTGTGTGATTTTTAGGTACCAAGCACTACTTTGTAAGGAGACGTACATGGTACCTAAAAAAATATAGTAATAATGCTTTATATTTTCTTCATTGCAAAACTAGGAGGATAAAAGGTCTGTGCTTCATCTTCATAAGATGTATGAGCTCAAAACTTTATAAGACTAATTTTATATAAAGTGTCAGGTATCTTTTTATATTAAGTCAATAAAAGTTTTAAAGTAAAAACTTTAGAAAATGAGATGAAGAATGTGAAGGGAATTACACAGAGCACAAAGGAATTAAGCTTCTGAAGCATTCGTACTTTACAGATGTCAGTAACAGGCAAAGCTCTCCTCATGCTTAAATAAACTACATATTTGAAATCAAGTAACTCTGTTAGAGACACTTGCAAAGTTAAGTTAATAAGTTCAGTATGGGCGGGAAGACCGTACCCACAGTAACTGGGAAGTCATACGTTCCAAATTACGAATACACATGGGGTGCCACACGTCAGGAACTTTACAGCGGGGGACACAGAAGAATCCCCAGTGAAAATACTTCCGCTTTATGCTGCTTTGCCTTCCCCTCCCCTGGCCTGCGTTAGAAAACTTAATTTCTCTCCACATGTAACAGTTACAAAGTATGGCGGGTGAGCCCTGCGCTGTCGCAAGGCAACTCACTTGTTGGTTTTGAGGTCAAAAGCTTCCACAGCGGCGGAAAGGCCATCTTCGGTGACCCCTCCTGCGACCACCACCTTGCCTCTGTGCACAGCCACGCCGAACATGGAGCGCGGGGTCTTCATGGGTGCCAGGTCCTTCCACTCTCCTTTCTTGGGGTTGTAGATAAACACCCTGTTTGTACATTTCCTGCAAACGTAAGACAACAAGCACGTGGCTTATCATCTCTTTCAAAAGCAAGTTCGGTGTCATAGTCTGGCTCTGTGTGTCTCAGCGCTGAGACTGGCCCCTGGGCTGATGGGTGACGAGGACGGTTTTATGTGCTCATGTAACTCCCTCTCAGTGCATCTCTTACGGCTCCTCGAAGTTATCCATAACGGAGTGATGGAAGTCCAGAAGCCCCAATGACTCATTACATCACTGGATATATTTGGTAATGCTGAACACCAAAAACTCCATCCCAACTTTTTGGGAAAGTATTATTTTTCTTACAAAAGAACAGATGTCTGGAGTAGAAGCATCTCTTCTAATATTTGACTGTGCTTGTATGGTTGGTCGTTTTGTTTTTGGTAGCAGGAATTGAACTCATGACCTCTCGCTTGCCAGGCAGGGGCTGTGACCCTGAGCCGTACCCTCTGCCTCTGTGCTTCTATGGTGTGGAGGAGGAAATGTCAACCCGACTGGCTCTGGGGTCTTGCAAGGAGTTAGCGGAGCACGCTTCTGGAAGGGTCGTGGAGGCGTGCACTTTGAGTACTGTAGGTGTGATGGAAAATATAGTGAATGTTTAAGTTCTTAAAATTTTTACTACAGTAAAACACACACGGCCACTAACTCCCTTCAGAATATTCTTCCTCATTTTGAACACACTTATCCTATTCTACTTGCTGCGTTTTTGTTGTTGTTTTGGTAGTACCGGCTGGCCTTGACCTCACTACATAGCCCAGGCTGGCCTCGAACTCTCAGTGATCCTCTGCCTCAGCTTCCCAAGTGCTGGAATTTCAGGCGTGCACCATCCCTCCTGGTTCTTGCTGGGTTTTGTAGCCACTCTGGACATCTTCTTTAGAGAATGTCTTTAGCGGCACTGTCACAGCTGCCTCAGTGTCCTCAATCAATTCAAAACATTTGCTTTTCATGGTCATTTTGATTCTGGGGAAGAATCAGAAGTCAGAGGTGCCAGATCTGGTGGATAAGGTGGTTGAGGACACACCGTAGTATCTTGTATGCCCGCCTTTCTGTTGGACAGCACTGGATAGCAGCCTTCACGGTATTTTTGATTACACCTCATAAAGAGACTCACCAAAAAGAATTTCCAGAACTGCTTCCGAGAATGGCAAGCATGATGGGTAAGCATGTTTCAGGTGAGGAGGAGTATTCTGAGTAGGATGAATATCAGTGTGTCTTTTTCTGTATAAATTTTTTATTTAAACATTCACCGTATATTTTGATCATCTCTAAACTATAGTCCTTGGCCCATTTCCTGGCTCGCACTATCCCCCAGGTCCGCTTCCCAACCACCATGAGCTAAGCAACTTCACCATACCTCACCCTTCTAGATGTTCCTGCCTCAGAGTCAGCCAACCACTGACATGACCCTCCAAACCATGAGCCACATTAGACGTCTCCTTCTCTAACTGTAGATGTCTGAGCACTGTGTCTCAGCATCAGGAATGCTGACTAGTGCAGGGTTTCACTGGAAAACTTCATAAGAGCATAACACAAAACCACGTTCTTAGAATTCATTAGAGCTAACTAGCAAATTGAGCGTTTGCTTTTTTATTTTATTTTATTTTATTTTATGTTTTAGCACTTGCCACTGAGCTATATCCCCAGCCCACAGACTTTGCTTTTTAGATTATGACTCATTTCAAAGCTCTTGACTTTGACCTTTGTCAAGCTGTGCTGTCCTGGTAATCATATTCTCAAGATTAATGCACTCTGACTGGCAAGACCTGTATGCTTCTTACGGACACACCAGGTTTCCTAGTTACTAATGCTGCTTGAAGGAAATAATTTAAATCATTCGGCAGAGTTCCAGGGTTCCCAAAGTCAGCTTAATAGATTTGATTCATTCCATTTGCGCAGGCAAAAGGCCCAAGATAGGATTTGGCACTGGGTGGGTTTGTAATATATATATCTTTCTTTTAAATATTCACTTAATAGGAAGAAATTCTTCAAAGGAAAGGGAAACAAGGGAGGAGAATGGGGAAAGGAAAGAAGGGAAAAGTAAAAAAATGAGAAAAGGAAAACGTGGAAACAAAACTTCTGTAAATGTGGAAGGGAGGAGGGGATGGAGGGAGGGGAGGGGAACGGGGGAAAAAGGAAACAGTTATACCATGTACAGGGACAAATTCTCTATGATCAATGTGATCACTATGTATATCTAATATGCACCAATAAAATATGATTGGAGAAAAAAAATTTTTAATATTTATTTGATGGAAATATTAAGGGAGAACATGGATGTGTTGTATAAAAGCCAGTGCTTTTGAAGTCCCATTTCTCTGCTATATTCATCATGTCCTTACAATTCTTTCTATTCTGGGTGTTTTCTGTTTTGTTTTGCTTTTGAGATTGGTGTCACTATGTTGCCCAGGCTGGTCTCAACCTCCTGGGCTCAAGTGTTCCTCCTGTGGCCTCCTCCCACATAGCTGGGGTTACAGGCATCTGCCCCGTGCCAGAGCATGCCCTTACGATTCACACTTTATCTCCCTTTCCAGGGCTGGCTGTCTGTATTCATTACACAGTTGGAGCAAATGCTAAGTACAGTTGGGCGGAGTTTTCAAGAGCAGAGATTAGTTCTTACCATGGACACTTAAAGTGGCTTGGTTTGGGGTGGGGGTCCTGTAATGGGGTACAGGGGATTGATAACCCAGGGCCTTCACACTTCACACTTAACTACATCTCCAGCCTCTTTTAATTTTTTTTTTTTTTTTAATTTGAAGATCAGGGCAAGGTGGCCCATGCCTGTAATCCCAGCACTGAGGAGGCTGAGGCAGGAGGATCGTTGTGAGTTCAAGACCAGCCTTGGGCTACAAAGTGAGCTCAAGGCCAGCCTGAACTGCATACCAAGACCCTGTCTCAAAAAGACAAAACAAATAAATAAATTTGGAGACATCTCACTAAGTCATTGAGTTGCTGAGCCTAGGCTTAGATTTGTTACCCTCCTGGCTCAGCCTCGCAGAATGCTGGGATTGCAGGCATGTGCCGTGGTGCTCAGCTTGACAGTGTTCATTTTCCCAGCCAAGCTACTGGCGTGAAAGACCGATTTCTGCAGCAATCTTGAACTCACGTTCCTCTCTTGGAGTTGTAAGAGCTCTTTCCTAATTACCCCTTTCCTGAGAAGTGCCTGAACTCAGGTTGGTACACGAAGCTTCATCCTGGTTTTCTCCTTAAGGGTCTGGCACTGGGGGAGAGCAAGGAGGCTCAGGCTCCTGACCTGGTTGTACAGGGCCCGTTTTGGACACCGCCTCTGCCGCGGGGTGCGTACCAGACATGTGGCAGAGGAGTAATGGCGCTTTTTCCAATCACTGGGTTTTTTCAGTTTCAGACTGAACTCTCTAAATTCTCTCTTATGAATGCAAAGTACAGAGAATATTTTCTATGTACCATTGTTTTAGTAGATACATTTTAAATATTATTTCAAACAGTGTATTTCAATTTTTATCTACTTATGGCTAAAGAATAAAAAAAGCCTATTGTCTTAATGTAGTATAATACAATTATAAACCAGCTAACTAAACCACTCAGTCGTACCCCTCAGGGCTGCCCTTCTGCTATTGGTCTTAGATTTCAGGCGGTATTACACTCATTCCTAGCAGTGTGCGGGGTGTCTACATGATTACTTTAACAATATTTAAATTTAATTCTTTTCCTTTGGAAACTGTGTATAATATTTGCCAATAACTTTTCAGAATTTTACTTTGAAATTTTACCCCCGACGTATGACGGGTGAGCTCCAACTCCCGCTCCCGTAGGTGGGCTCCAGTGAAAAGAAAAAGATGGCCCCGTCATAAAAAAATGTCTTGAACATCAGTCACAAGGAAATCTCAAAGCACTTACTTGTCGTCTGTCTTTCCGCCTAGACAATATATCATCCCATTATGTGAAATCACATTGTGGCCGTACACTTTGATAGGGAGACTTTTGACTTCGTTCCATTTTGCAGCCCTAAAATTAGATGATGACAGGATTTACGTTTTCAGTAAATTCCAGGTTCTGAAAACATGACTATGCTGCAGGCATTCATATCCTGACTGCTTGGGGAACGGAATGTCCTGCCAACTTACCCAGGATCATAGCACAATACTGAGTCCAGCGAAGCCTCTGTTTGAAGGTCTTTGCCTGCAACTACATAGATTTTGTCATCTACCTCTCCCAGGCCGAAGAGACACCTGGCTGAAGGCAGAGGTGGAAGTCCAACCCACTCAGATGCTACGTTATCAAGCTGAAAAGAAATACATATAGGAGGGATTGTGGCGGTTGGTAGGAAAAACTTACAAGTGTACCAAAAAGTATGCTATACTTCGAATGTTGCTTATAATTCATAGAGATAGTAAAACATCTCTCAAATAAAACTACATCCCCCAGAGCATTATATTACTGCTCAGAATTACCAAGAAGAGTGAGAAAGATCTACTTGGTCTTCTAAAATATAATCAACCGAAATCTTCAAGACTTCAGAAAGGGAGAGCATAGAATAGAATGACCAGAGGTTAAACATGTTTTGTTCCGTTTTCCTGTTCAGCTTTGAAACAAAGAATCAATCATTTTGCCAATGAATAACACTGTTAATATGTGTTCAGAGTTATAATGATAAAAATACTTTGAGGACACTGGGGAAAGAGGTTGTCGCAGCAAGGGCACACGGCGTGTGATGGAGCCTGGATGCTATATTTAACCCGGTCCCCACACCGGCACCCGGGACAGCTGGGCCTGTCACTCAGTCCACAGACAACTGGGTGTTGGGTGATCTTCTTTCATTCTTTTCAACATTTTTAGTTTCCCCGTGTTTTGCTTTGTTATTCTGTGACAGACAGGTGCTGTGTCCACGTCCCAGTGTGTGAGGGTGCCCGTTGAAATGTCCTCCCTTTCATGGATTCTGGTGTGGCCCCATGCCGGCCTGCAGTGGCTGAGCTGTGTCCGAGCGCAGGTTTGGGAATTCTGTATTCACAGCAGCATGCCCTGTCTGTCATTTGGTTTTCGACTTTGCATTTTAGGAGTCCAAGAAACAAGAAAAATTTTCTGAGTATAGCTGCAGATTTGTTCTCTCTGGTGCCACTTGCAGGTGGGAGAAGACAAATGTATAAAATGGAGATTCACTGGCTCCCAAGAATAGGTGAGAGCCGGAAGGCTGCTGCGGAGGGGTGGGGTGTGTGCAAGCCACGATAGCTGCTCTGTAACCTCAGGTAAAGCTCAAAGACCAGGTGCCATGGGGGGCTTAAGCCCCGTGTTCGCTTTGCGTCCACTAATTTCAACATTTAGTTTGTTTCTGTTTTTGAAAAAATTCTTTGATTAAAAAAGTGGTATGGAGCCAGGTGTGGTGGCAGATACCTGTAATCTCAGGAGGCTGAGACAGAAGGAATTCCATCAATTTGAGGCCAGCCTGGGCTACATAGTGAGTTCAGGGCCAGCCTGAACAATACAGCGAGACCCTGTCTCAAGTGTCTCAAAAAACCAAAAAAATAAAAATAAAAATGGTATGGAGCTGAGCTATAACTCAGTGGTACAGGCCTTGCTGAGCACATGCAGGACCCTAGGTTCCATCCCCAGCACTGAAAGAAAAAGCGGTATATAAGATGGCATAAGGAATAATAAACATACATGGGGTTTTGGCTGTGTGTTAGGCTTTGTGCAAAATGCTTTAGACAGGAAATCTCACTTAGTCTCCATGATAGGCCGTTGAGACAGAGTTTTGCCATGTAACCCAACGTGGGCTCAGACTCCCACCCTCCTGCCTCAGCCTTCTGAGTGCTAGGATTACAGGTGCAAACCACACCTGGCCTAGATTAGAAAACTGATGCGCAGGGTGCTTAAATAATTTGCACAGATTCACAGAGCTTCTAGGTGATATTCAAGTCCAAGCTATCTAAAGTTATAGTTTTTCTCTTAATGGAAAATGTGCCATCATAACCCCATATCTGAGGCTTAGTTCTCACAGTACTGTGGCCTCCTCTCCCCCAGGTGCTTTCTTCAGCAGGTCAGAGTGCAGCGGCTTCCACCAGCCTCTCTTACAGGTGAGCTGTGAAGCTGTTTAAACACCCAGGTTCCACTTTCCTCATTGTTAAACTAGGATTTCAATCCAGGTTACTGCAGAACCAGGCACTGCTCTGTTAATTCCATGGAGAAAAAACTCAAACCCCTCTTACTAAGCAAGACATCCTTCTCATCATGGATTTATGGCATACAACCAAAGGTCAAATTATTCTAAAGTCATGCATTTTAAACACAGGTGACCAAACAGGAAAATACAAAACCCAAAGTTCTTACACAATTTTTTTTTCAGGGCTGATGATCAAATGCGGGGCCTCCTGCGTGCTGGCAAGCACTCTACCATTGAGCTACACCCCTAGCCCCCATATAAACATTCCCTGTGAGTCACAACCCTCTGTCACAGGCAGATGTTTTTATCCTGGCACCTTGTTCTACTGATTTTGCCTTTTAAAAGCAGCAACAGGGCCGGCACAGCACCTGCCTGGCCAGCGCAAGGCCCTGAGTTCGATTCCTGATACCAAAAGAATAAAGTAAAATGAAAGCAGCAACCCCTGCATGGTGACGGGGCATTGGCCATCCGACTTCGTATAGCTGCTTTAGTAGCTTCCAAGAACCACAAGCACATTTTTTGAGCCAGAAATGAGACGCCATGTCAATAAAAGCCAGGAGCTAATAGGACGGAAGACAACAGAACATCAGCAGAAGGACAAGGCTCCAGACATATTAATTAAATATAACATGGAATCCAAAAACTCTAGGTGTTTTAAGGAATTATTCTGTGGTTATAACTATTTATAATTTCTATCAGTTGTCTTTCTGTGTTTTGATAGTTTTACTTCCTGAATAGATGGGTAATTTTTTTAAAAACTAAACTGGCCCTTCTTGTTTTTTAAATTTGCCCTTTCTGCAATTCATGTGAATTTAGAATTAGGCCTTAGGAACTTTTCTGGCCCAAATTCAAATACTTAATGACATTTTTCAGTGGAGCTTTGAAAATTAAGAAGCATGGTTTAGGGCTGGAGGTATAGCTCAGTGGTGTAAGTGCTTGCCTGCTAAGCACTAAGGCCCTGAGTTCGATCCCCGGTCCCGGAAAAAAAAAAAAAAAAGAAGCATGGTTTATGTGTATAATTATGACACAAAGCTGGTTCAAAGTAGTGTTTTGTGAAGGTACAGTACCTCAGACACTTCCAGAGCCTATTGTGTTGCCAGTTGTGGTGGCGCACGCCTGTAATCTCAGCACTCGAAAGGCTGACACAGGATCGTTGCAAGTTCAAGACCAGCCTGCGCTACAAAGTGAGCTCAAGGCCAGCCTGAACTGCGTAGTGAGACCCTGTCTCAAAGACCAAAAAAAAAGAAAAAAAGAGAGAACCTGTTGTGACTGTGTCTGACAGTCTGCATTTGCTTATTGTTGGCCTTTGTAACTCAAGTGCTCATAAACCGCAGGCCATGGTTAGCTGTGACCTAAACAAAATCTTCTGAGCTACTTGTAAGTTACAAAGCCTTGTAAAGATGAAGGCTCAGATTCCTTCAGAAATGAATACACTAAGAGTATGAAACAAACGCCTTTCAAACAGACTACAGAGGATGATTTGTTTCCCCGGAAACTCTTTTGTTTCACGAAACAGATTAAGTTGTAATAATATCTATTTATCTGATCCAAATAAAAGTAATAGTTTAAACAAAAACCTCCAGCTGGGCATGGTTGCACATGCCTGTAATCCCAGCACTCAGGAGGCTGAGGCAGGAGGGTCACTGCAAGTTCAAGACCAGCCTGGGCTACAAAGTGAGCTCAAGTCCAGCCTGAACTGCATAGGAAGACTCTGTCTCAAAAAGACAAAAAAAAAAAAAAAAAAAGCCCCAAAACCCAAAACAAAACAAAACAAAACCTCCAAATGTAATTCATTCATGTTAGTGTCACTTGTGCAGACAAAATTCCTGCAACTATACAGAATATGTGAACATGTTCTTTTCCTTTTCAACCACACTATATTTTAGGCAGAAACCATAAAGAAGAGATGAAATGCTGCTTCCAAGAACTTCAAATCAAACGGAAAAGAAGCAAACTTGCAAAAAAGTAGAAAATCAGACCAATTATTCCCTTTTTGTAATGTGTAAAGTACTCCGATCTGGGGAAGAAATAATTTGATTTAGATACAGACATTAATGTATTTTCAGCTAAAAGTGTACAAAATTAGATTTTACTAAAATACTAGCCTTCAGCTGGGGATATGCTCAGCGGCACAAGCGCCTGCCTGGCAAGCCCAAGGTCAATTCCATTCCTGATACCAAAAAAAAAATACTAGGCCTTGAAGGATTATAATCAACTATTGAATAAACATGTTATTTTTGGGTAAAGGAGCATGAAGAAAATCTTGAGTCGCGAGTCCATGTTAATGAGGACCTCAGTCTTCGCCAGACCTTTTATTAAATATTAACAAGCAGTCAAACGAAGCATCTGTCACCCCTCTCACTAGTGCGGGAGGCTCCCACCGACACGGGTGACGGTAAAGTGCGAGCAGTTTGAACAGGTCCCTCCTTCCCTTTCCGCCTCTGCTCGCGCGCCAAGGCCCCCTACCTGGAAGAAGTAGGACTGCAGGGGCTGGTCCTTGTTCTCCTCGTCCACGTACAGCCCTCCGACCACGTAGACCTGGTTCTGCTGGGTGACCACACTGCAGTGGTTGCGCGGGATCTGCTCGGCCAGCGCGGCCAGATAGCACTCGTTCTCCGTGGGGTCGTAGGCCACGGCGGCCGCGTCGCTCACCAGCAGGATGAGATCCTTGACGAACATGCCGTGGCGCGGGATGTCGTTCAGGAAGCCGGGGAGCAGGTCCTCGTCGCCCACGTCCCCATTCACCTCGTCGGGCCCCGTCTTCTCCGCGCTTTTGCTGGGCTCGGGGAGCTTGCCTGCAAAAGCGTCCTTTAAGACTTTGACTTTTTTCTGGAGTTCTGGGTTGCTCTTCACGAGCTCGTCTTTCTCCACGTGATCTTTGAAATATTTCTCTGTCATGAGGCGGAAACGGATGCAGTCGAACACCTCGGCCAGGTGCTTCGCCCTGTTCTCCTTGTCCGTGCGTGCCCACTTCATCACCGCCTCGAAGACGGCCTCCTCCTTCTCCACGTTGAGGCTGTCGTTGGAAATGACCGAGATCAGCTCCTGGGGCGACAGCTGCAGGAAGTCCTCCTCCTTGCAGATCTGCACGAAGCGATCGGACACGAACTCCCGGGCGGACAGCGCGAGCCGCGGGCAGTCCAGCAGCAGGCCAAGCCGCAGGATGGCCAGGCAGTTGCCGGGGGCCAGTCTTTTCTGGAGATAGGAGACGCAGACTGTGAACACGGAGGGGATCTGGAAGCGGCTGGCCAGGGCGAAAATGTCCTGCACATTGCTGTCGTTGAGGTCAATGCTGGCGGAGTACAGGTATCTGATGATCAGGTCCAGCACCGCGGGGTCCACGTTATCCAGCACCACCTCCTTCTTCTTCTCCTCGGCGATTTCGGATAAGAAATACTCTCGGAAGTAAGGGCTACAGGCCGACAGGATCAGTCTGTGGCAAGGAAGACTTTTGTCACCCGCTTTGAGGGTGCAGTCGATGAATTTTTTCTCGTCCAGGAGATCTTTGAGACCATCCTGGAGAAGGGTGGACTGGTACAGCCGCAGTTCCTCGGCAAGTTCCCGCTGGGAGTCCATTCTGGGGGCGACCTGGGTGAGGAAGGGGGCGCTGAGGGCCGCAGCTGCTTGCCGGGCGCTAGTCTAGCTGTAAAGAGGCAGGTCCCTGTGCCTGGCGCAGCTTGGAGCCTCTGCAATTCAATCCCACCAGCTAAATATAGACACCAACGCGAACAACGGGAATTTAAGAGAGCGGGTGCAGAAAGCGGAGTTGTTCTTGCAGCTGTCAAAGATTGAAAGTTAACAACTGGAACTTAGTCACTAAGGAGACAGCTTTGAAACAAGACAGCAAAGTGATGTGGGAAGCTTTAAAATGCATAAAACACTCGATGATATGCTTCTAAAGGCCACTACCAGGAAGTTTATTGAAAATGAATTGTAGAAATGAGTCACTGCTCTAAAACTGGTGCAGTGGTAAACTGCTTGGCTCCCTCAATGAATGATGCAAAAGGCACGAATACGAGGTGAGTTCATCTAACTTCTCATAAACGCGGGCCCCCTTCCAAAGGTTGTTACACACATTCGTACTTTTTACCCCAGACAGCGGGGTACAGTTTTCTCTCTGAAGTAGGAAACTTAGATGTTTAGATACTGTAGTTATACTCTTATTAAATCTTTGAAATGATACCTCCACTAGAACTGAAATAAGTGCGGAGAAACTGCTAATTTTCTAAGCATTCTAAATTATCTTTATTCTTAAGCAGGAAAACTGTAACTAGAACTGAATTAAATGGTAAAATTTACTTATTTATGCCCTGCCTTGTTGAACAAGGCAAAAAATAGTAAGAAAAAGTCAAACAAAGGTAAAAAAAAATTTAAAGAAATCAAGACCAGAGAAACATAGTTAAAAGGCAACACATAGCAAAGCCCCACATACATACACATAATCAAACGTTCTTTATAAAGACAGAAGCAACCCCACGAGGGTACTGTTATCAGCAGAACCCAGGAAAATCAGGGTGAAGTGCTGCATTCACCATGCAATTTGGAAAACGGGCCTTATTTTTAACTACATATAATGGGGACCATAATGAATTGTTGATTGTAATAGAATATTGTATTATGAAATGTGGAGATCATTTGAAAAAATTGCTTTTGCCTAGAGGTGATATATATTCTATGAAATGGTTCATTACATGATCATTTTCTCAGTAGTGCTGCAGAAATACTGTAATTTCATGTTTTTTGTTGTAATTTCATTTGTTGTTTTGTTTTTGAGACTGGGTCTTACTATGTAGTTCAGGTTGGCCTTGAACTCACTATGTAGCCCAGGCTGGCCTCGAACTCATGGCCGTTTTCCTGCCTTGGCCTCCTGAATGCTAGGATTACAGGTGTGCACCACTACGCCCAGCCAGCAACTCCAAAGGCTGGTATTCTTTTTTGTGGGGGGAGGGGAGGTGGTATTCTTAACCATGTCCAAAAGAACATAAGACAGGTTTTGTTTTTTTCTCTTCAAGCTGTTCAGTGCTATAGTTCATAGGCTATGTGAGTGCTCCTTAAGTATTTGCTGAATGAATGAATGGCTCAATCAGGGAATTACGTATGTTTAGACGTTAAGCTCTCCGTTAGTGAGCAGAGGCTTTTTCTTTTATTTTGCATCACAGTGAAGTCAATGGTACAGTCAGCTGCTAAAACAACAGCTGAAAGAAGAGCTCATTGATTCTGTTTCCATTTATAGAAGTCACTAAAGGTTTAACATGCTAGAAAAACTAACAGCTGCTCCTTGGTTAAAACAATAAATGACTCATTTCTCTCTACACATAACACCTAACATTTGAAAAGATTAGTGAGTCAGACGTGAGCGCCAGGATATGACATTTGAAGTTATTCCTTACTAGGTGGCAATTTTATGACATCTCCTGCTTAAAAAGCAGTAAAGAGTGTTTATGTCACTTTTATTTGTGACCCTCTAACGCAGGTTATTATAACTCTCTTAAAAATGCAGAAACTCTGCTCCACTGAAATGAGGAAGCCCACTTGTAGTTTCTGTTCATTGATTTTTTAAAAACAGGTACGCAGAAGGTTGTACAGTGCGTGTGGTTGTACATATGGTTATGTATGCTCAAAATGTTTTTATACATTCTTTTCCCACTAAAAAGAGTTCCTGTTGCTAATTTCAATTATTTAACAAAAAATATAGAATGATGTCAGAGGTCACCAAATTTTACCTAATTAAGAAATCAGAATACTAATATACTTATTATTTTTGAAAATGTCAAAGAAGTTTCATTAAATACAAACAAGGAGAAAACCAATAAAGGAAAAAAAAAGCCGTATTTCTTTACAAAATAAGTGTAGTCTTACCAAAATTATATTGAAGTTATATACAAACTAGCATCCAAAACATTATGGAGGGATTGATATATACTATAGTTATCATTTTTACAAAACTGATCCCCTACATGACTGCAGTTCGTGAGAGTCGGCTTACATTTGAAGACATGTGATGATGTATTCAAACTGCATTTTTATAATGAACAAAGGAGTATTTTGTTTATTCCATAAAAAGTCTTATTTCAAACAATAATACTTTCAAAACATTAACTGGTGCTGCATAAATTCTTTATTAAATCCAACATGATACAGTCATCTGTCTGAAAACTAGTACTTTACAACTTTTAGATAAAGAATAAACATTTACAAACTACATACATTTGAATTATAATTTTAAGTATAATTTTTAGAAAATAGTTTTTAAAATGAATTTCTCAATTGTTAAAAATGTCTTTGGTAAAAGCTTTAGCTGTAAAAGCTGTAATTATAAAGACTATTCCACGCCTCATGGCAGGCGACCACTGTCATCTCCAGACAGCCCTAAATAGAAACCCAGTTCCACTCCAGGTCAGCCCGTCACCTCCCAGAGTCCCTGCAGTGTGAATCCGTCCTTCAGTTTCTCTACTGCCAGCCCCAGTTCCTCTGAAAACACGGGCTCCCGGTCTTGTTGCTTGGGGGAGGGCGGAGGGGAGAACAGAGACGCGGCGGGAGGGAGAGCGAGAAACAAGAAACAGGTTTCATGTCAGTTTGCCAGGGCTCAGCGTCAGAGCGCAGAAACTTGACACAGTGTCCTCCCCCTAGAGCGCGCTTACCTTGTTGCCATCGGCAAAATAAGCCTGTAAGAAAAAGCAAACTGTGTTTCACGGGGCTGACATATAGAGAATGGGGCCTAGGAGCCTGCGACTGACTTGCAGGATGATGTTGCTACTCAATGCCTTTGCCACTGCTGCTGTGTTACATGGTTTCCTCACTCAAGTCTACCATTCTGACAGCAAAACTTACTTCTGTCTCCGAGCACTATGCTGGGGGCTCCACACAAACAAGTTTTGCAACTAATGTGTAATTAGCATTGTTAACGAGGGGCGATAAAGACAATGACTTAGAAGCTATAAAATGCCTCTACTTTTAGAAGAGGATGCTAACAAGACAAAGAGCAGTGAATGTGTCAGCAGATGCACAGAGCTGGAGGAAGCGGTAGTTTATAAGTAATATTTTATAGTAATCTCACAGCTTTGAAGTTATGTGTCACCAGCGAGGTTTTCAGGCTCAGCCACAGACCACAGAATGTAGGAAGGGTTATTATTATGATATCTGCTATCAACTAAATAATACCGCCTGGAAACAGAAAATTTTATTGTTCAAACACATACCCTTCTAGCTGGGCACGGTGGCGCGTACCTGTAATCCCAGCATTTAGGAGGCTGAAGCAGGAGGATCACTGCAAGTTCACTTAAAAAAACTACTCTTGGGCCGAGAATATAGCTCAGTGGCACAAGCACATGCCTGGAGCAAGGTCCTGAGTTCTATTTCCAGGACCAAAAAAAAATTACTCTTTTTTTTGTCTTTTTATGATAGGGTTTCTTTTTTTTTCTGGTGGTACTGGGAATCAAACTCATGACCTTGCACTTGTCAGGCAGGAGCTATGCCACTGAGCTGTATCCCCGGCCCCTTAAGATAGGGTTTTAATATCAATTCAGGCTACCCTTGAACTTACTTCATAGACCAGGCTGGCCTCACACAAGAATCCCCCTGCCTCAGCCTCCATCTCAGCCTTCCCAGTGCTGGGATTACAGGCATGTGCCACAACGCTTGCCAAAAAAATTACTCTTAAAGTCATGTTAACAGGCTCAAATTCTAGTGTTTTACAATGTAAAACAGTTCTACAAATTTTACAGTGTTTTTAGTTAAACATGACTCAGATACAAATCGTCAGAAATTCAATGTCTTCTTTGTGACACTCACCACAAAAGCATCTGTCTGGTTGTCAGAGTCTATTTCTACATCATCTTGAACTTGTTCAACTGTCAGAGCTTCAAGGGGCTGTGGCTAAACAAATCAACAGATGTTAAGATGCATGACACACTATTAACTAAACAAACCACTTAGAAAGATCATTTGCTTAAGAACTATAAATACTAGCCGGGCATTGTGGTGCAGGCCTGCAATCCCAGCACTTGGGAGGCTGAGGCAGGAGGATAGCTGTAAGTTTAAGGCCAGTCGAGGCTACACAGCAAGACCCTGTCTCAAAAAACCAAAAATCCAAACAAAACAACAACGTGACTACACTGGCTGCAACTGAACTGCATGCCTAAAAGGACTAATTAAGATGGAAAATTCTGTGTGAAGAGACACAGACATGATCCCTTCAAGTCAGAACACGGTTCCTCGCTGGGCATGGGGGCTTACAGGGTGGGCAGCAGAGTTCTCTTTATGGTGACCCATTAATTCATACACTAACGTGCTTTATTTTATAAAAACAAAACTTTTGGGAAAGGAAAGGATCCCAGACAAATCTCACCAGCCTGGGCTCCATAGTGAGTTCAAGACCAGCCCAAACTATATAGAGAGACCTTGTCTTAAAAAACAAAAAACCTCAAAAGCCCACAAAAAAACCCTAGCACTAAAAATATCCCCCAAAAGACAACTTTGTGAGATAGGTTATCTCCATCTTATGGGAAAGCTGAAGTTCAGGTTTGCCTACGATCACAAATAAACTGTGAACTGAAACTAACAGGTGCCATGAACTATGCTTGTTCCATAACATTATTCTCTAATGTAATAACTGACATTTTAATGGAAAGAAAAGGATAGAAATGGGAAACAGATTAGTGTAATTTAATGAATGCTTAAAATGACACAATAGAAAACCGCAGGAAAACTCCAAGGCTTTGAGCACAGCTGACTCTGCTAGAGATAGGAAAGGCGCCTCTTTGAGAGAAAGGAGAGTGCTCTCGGGGGAGCCTAGTCTGAGATGAGCACTCAAAGCCTCAAGTATCTCACTGACTTGGGTAATTATCTACTTCATTAAATCACTGAGACAAACCCTGCAGTGATAACTTCAGCTGGCACTATTCGGGACGCTCATCTACATGCTGCTCCCTGAAGCACGCAGAAGGGAGGTAAGCTGACAGGGTAGAAGGGCGGACACCCTGTGGCACCCCCAAAGCCCAGCTGCAGACACTGGAGGTGCAGGTGACAGAACCGAGGCACAGATGGGACAGGGGAAGGAGGGGCTCGCCTGTGGCCTGGTCCTGGGTCCCAGCCACGATGATCCAGACGTGGGAGGACAGGCAGAGATGATGGCTGCCATGTGTTCTGACAGGCTGGACACAGGCAGGGCAGGGAGGAGACCAGCTCAAGGGTGCCGGTGCCGTGGGGCAGCGAAAGGACAAAGCCAGGGTGAGGGTGCCTCTGACGGGGCGGAGAGCGCAGTGCAGTCAGAGCAGACAGCAAGAGCCCCAGTAAGGACGGGAGTGACTGTGACAGACTGGCTGATGGTCTGCAGAGGGCCAGGCCTCATGCAGCAACTGGAAGCCACAAGGAAGGCAAAGAGCAGGTATGTGGGTGTCAGCCAAAACCCCCAAAGCTCGCTAACTGTGGTGACATGCTGATAGCCTAGCGCTTGGAAGGCTGAGGCAGGAGAATCGCTCCTGCGACCCTAGGAGTTTGACACCAGTGTGGGTGATACAGTAAGACTGGGTCTCAACTCAAAGGAAGGCACCAAAATATTTCAAAACATGGCAGGCGGAACACTGGCCCACAGGAGCAGGTGAGTTGCTGTGCGGAGCAGTGGGGAAGAGGATGGTGCCTGGTGTTAATGACAGGCTGAGGAGGACACAAACAAAACCGACAGAGGGAGGGAATACCAGTGTCCTGGAAAGAGGAGCCCTCCCGGGGTTGAGGCCAGGGAGGAGCGCGCAAGCCCCAGCCGGTGCCAGCTCCCAGGGGGGCGTGGGCCCCGCCCCGTCTGCAGAGTGTCTGTCACCACACTGTTCACTCACTCACTCACCTTTTGGCTTTTCTGGAGATGGGTCTCGCTATGCAGCCCAGGGTGGCCCCAGCTCACACTGATCCTCAGCCTCGGCCTCCGAGTGCTGGGGTTACAGGTGTGCGCCGCCAAACTTGGCCTGTATACCCGTCATTTTCGAAATAGTTAAAGTAAAATTGCATACAACGTGTTCATATGGGAACTTACAGGCAGCCTCAATTTGGCAAACTCTGCATTTCCTGTACTGAACAAAGTACCTTTTCTTCCATTTCATAATCCACTCCAAATATGGGATTGGCGGAATAGACTTTGTGAAGCGAATTGATTTCCTTCACTGACTCCTGTAGCTTTTCCATAGGATCTATTTTAAAGCCAAGAACGTATCCTCCACTCTATGAGAAAAGAAGACAGGCCTGAGGAATTGTGTTTACAGTGCGGGGCAAACCACAGTACTAACCATCCTTACTTCACAGCAGAACTCTGAAGCTGATTTTTTAAAAATTAAGCTCCTTGCTATAACAACCTTCAGGCATGTATGAAAACCAAAGTGGTGTTTCAAGCAGTGGTGACGTGCAGCCAGCTCGGTTTCCCCTTTAGCGGCTCTCACCTGCCCCCGCCCCCCAATTGTGAAGCTGCACCAGACACCACAGTGCTGCATTTAAAAAGTGCTCTGCAGGCTGTGAAGGTGAAGGGAAAAGTTTCCTGAGGGCTGGGCCTGGAAAAAGAATAGACTCTACATGAAAAGAAAGGAAACGACTTCTCCAAGGCTATCTCCTTCAAGAGTAAGAAAAACAAATTCTTTTTTTTTTTTTTTTTTTTGAGACAAGGTCTTGCTATGTAGTTCCGGCTGTCCTTGAACTCACTATGTAGCCCAGGCTGGCCTGGAACTTGCAGCAATCCTCCTGCCTCAGCCTCCCGAGTGCTGGGATTACAGGTGTTTGCCATCATGCCTGCCTAAAAAATGTATTGTAAATGTTTTGTTTAAAGGTATTTTTGAAAAAAAACATGGTGAAATGGGAGCACAGCACTTTATAATTAGATACTGTGGACAGTAAGTCCCTTATTTATGAACATTTGGGCTGCAGACTTGCAGTGATACCAACCAACCTCACACTGGGAAGATTTGGGGTGTGAGGAAATCACAGAAGTAGCCACCCTAGCCCTAACACTGGGCCCATACCCTAAGGTGACTGTGGACGCAGACATAGCGTATTTACAGGATTTGTGTGTGTGTTTGAGTTTTTATGCTTTATATTTTATGTTTGTCTCAAAGGTGTATAGGACTCTGTCAGAATTAAGAATGAATCCAACGTAGGAACCTTCTCCTGGCATGGAGCTCTTGGTAAGTCAGGGACTTACTGTAATCTGTGTGTGAGGGATAAAGTCTCAAACAGAGTCTATCACATTTCTCTATCTGTGATTTTCAAAATCTTGTGCATCAGTCAGACCTGGAATCAGAATCTGGCCCCACGCTTACTACAGTGCTGCCTGGGTTCATGAACTTAATTCACTCCATGACTCCGGGAAGCTGTTGGGGTCAAACTTGTCACTTGCTGCTGAGTTCAAGAAGAAGCAAAATTGTGTCTAACGCTTCTGTTCGAGAACTGAATTGTTTGGGAACAGAAGCCCTTGTGAACCAAGGTATTACTGTCATTGTGAGGCCGTGTGCAAATTTCTAATTTCTCTAGGTCTCAGTTTCTCTGACTATAAAGTGAGGAGGAAAGAGTAACAACTGGGAGTTATTACAATGAGAAGATGTGTGAAAAGTGTTAAGTGTGGAGCTTCATTTCTGTCATTAATATAGTAAGTGACGAACATAATGATAATAGTGATTATCACCAGCTGTGGTGGCGCACACCTGTAATCCCAGCACTCAGGAGGCTGAGGCAGGAGGATCACTGCAATAAAAAGCCAGCCTGGGGTACAAAGTGAGGTCAAGGCCAGTCTGAATTGCACAGTAAAACCCTACTTCAAAAAGACAAAAAAAAAAAAAAAAGTGATTATGTCTACACAACAAAAAACACAAACAGGCATCTTCCTATGAAAATAATTTACTACACAATTGCAAACATTTTATATCCTTCATGTTTTAGGTAACATTCTTCTTGGATGTAAACTGGTTACTCTATAAATAGAAGTAAAAACCTGGACTATCACATTGTTTTAACAATCTGTATAAGATTAATAAAAATGTAAATTATCTTACCTGCTGAGAGCTTTCTATGACAAGAGCTAAACCAAATTTTGAATCTCGAATCTTTATTGAACGC
This sequence comes from Dinomys branickii, assembly GCA_004027595.1. Taxonomy (NCBI): domain Eukaryota; kingdom Metazoa; phylum Chordata; class Mammalia; order Rodentia; family Dinomyidae; genus Dinomys; species Dinomys branickii. Next base: position 61,354 of record PVLD010005539.1, read on the forward strand.
TAGATATGACATGGAAAGAAAAAAATGCATGTTTTTATTATCTGACAGCAAGTCTCACACAAGTTTTACAACTTTTCCATAGGAGCTACTTTTTTGTTGTTTTTTTTGCAGTACTGGGGATCAAACTCAGGACCTTGCACTTGCCAGGCAGGCGCTTTTGCCACTGAGCTATATCCCCAGCCCCAAGAGCTACTTTTCATAGGCCAAAGAACAGAGTCCCTCTTTCCTTTGAAAGCCGCTGCAGAGTTGACCCCGCGGCTCTCACTGATATAAGGGAACTGGATGACGCGGGCCACTCACAGAAGCATCGAGGCGTTTACAAAGCAGATGTGAACGCGTGCGCATGCGTGTTGGGCCGAGAGCGGTGCAGCGCCAAACTTAGAACCTGACAGCAGCAGAGACTAACGGTCATGAGGTCCGTTTGCATGCTGGGGCCGCACCGAATTCATCCCAGAGGCCATGCTTGGCAGCCCGATTCTTAAACAGTAAAATAGATTCTGTTTGAAGAACAGAAAGCTCCAGGCTGTTCCCCACCCAGTGACTACTCAGCACAGCAGAGGCTGGGTTAGGCAAGCTGTGCAATATAAAACTGCAAAGAACAACACGAATACAACCGAGCGAACACCGATGTGACTCGGGCACCTTCCCAGCAGTGATCATAATATCCCATACTTCTTTAGGTGACCAGAAATCACTTTCTTCCTATCCAGTTCCATGATACTCTATTTCAATATGCTGCTTTCCTCCAGCAGACTGAAATGTCTTTGATGGCAGGAACTGTGTACTGGTTCGTGATTTTCATAATTCTATCTCCACTACCTTGCACAGAGTAGGTGCTCAATATTTGGGAGATGAATGAATGATCAGCTCTTTTAAAGTAAATTAGAAATTTAAAAAGTTAGCAAAAAATGGGTTTGATCAGCTGGGTATGGTGGTACACACCTGTAATTCCAGCACCTGGGAGGCTGAGGCAGGAGGATTGTCATAAACTCAAGCCAGCCCGGGCTATGTTGTGAGTTCAAGGCCAGCCTGGAATGTACAGCAAGACCTTGCCTCAAAAGACAAAAATTATTATAGATTTGAACAAGGTCACCAAAATGCTTGTACTTACGATCTGCAGGTACGGAATACTGACATTGAAGCTGTCATTCATGTTTGCATGCCACACAATTCTCACATTGGTAATAAAGAACGTTCCTAAGTTTCCCTGTAAAGCAGAGTGACAAATAAAGCAGTGATCATTTACTGGGATACCTGTCCTTTTTCCTTAAACACAAGAAGAATATATTTTTGATCATCACAGAACCAGCACAACACCGAAACTATTATGGAATGTCAACGACTCCGCCATTCACTGGCAGCATCACGAGATGACTGGGCCCAGACTCTGGAGGCCATCCTGGAGCCACATTAAAACCTCAGCTCTGTTGTCTGGCCATGGACAACTTCCTTCTTGGTGAATTTTGTCAATGGGAAATGTGAAATGGCAATGCGAATAAATGAAGCTCTCAGCAGAGTGTCTGGCACATAGCAAGCATTCTATAAGTAGTAAATCTCACTATAATTACTACTTGAAATCTGAGACAGGCAGGTGTAGTGGTGCATGCCTGTAATCCCAGTACTCAGGAGGCTGAGGCAGGAGGATCACTGTGAGTTCACTGCCTGACCTACACAATGAGTTTGAGACCAGTTTAAACTACATATGTTAGGGGTCAGGGATATAGTTCAGTGGTACAAGCGCCTGCTTGGCAAGCGTGAGCTTCCGAGTTCAATTCCTGGTACCCAAAAAACAAACAAAACAAATAAACTACATATATTGAGACCTTAACACCCCCCCGCAAATCTGCAACAAGTCAAAGCAAGGGAATTGCACCAAGAGAGAAGATAAAACATGTAGTAACTCATTAATCCACAAGATATTTTATGACTCTTTGACACTAACTATAGATCAAAACTTTTCTCTAGTTCTATGACCTGTGAACATCTACTCAAAATTATTTCAGAAACAAAACAAAAACTTTATTTTGAGAAAGGGTGTCACATGTAGTTCAGGCTAGCCTTAAACTCACTATAGAGCGCAGGCTGGCCTTGAACTTGCAGTGATCCTCCTGCTGAGTGCTGGGATTACAGCGTGTGCCATCATACCCAGCTTCAAAAACTCTTTTCAGACCTAGAAACATGGCACCAAGATTATTTGCTTCTACCATTTATCATTCGCGACTTTCACCTTTCTCCAATATCCAGAGAAATGTTCCTTACTTTGAGGTACTGGCCATAAAACCATTAACAATCAAACTCAGACCTCTTAGTACTCGGCAGGCTGAGCACAGGAGGATCGTTCCAAGTTCGAAACCAGCCTGGGCTACAAAGTGAGCTCAAGGCCAGCCTGAACTGCATAGGGAGACCCTGTCTCAAAAAGACAACAACAACAAAAATGATACTAAGTTTCAATTTATACAGACTAATTCTTTTTTTTTGAGACAGTATCTCACTATAAAGTTCCGACTGGCTTGAACTCACTATATAGCCCAGCCTGGCCTTGAGCTGACAGCGATCCTCCTGGGATCACAGGGTTGTGCCCAGCAACATCTTTGTTTTCAATACATATGTATCTTGTAACCCTGGAACATCTCTTTAACGAATAAAAAAACCCAGGCATTAGGCTTTGTGATAAAGGTCTAACCGCCAACAGGGAAACCCACCAGATGTATAAGGCCTACTGTCTGCTTGGGGGATACAGACAAGCCATGTTACTTGGAACAGTAACTTGGAATGTGGGGTGAAGTGTTGGCTGCATAAGGGGTGCAGAGAGGGAAGCTTTCAGAAAGGGCTGTCTAAGCTGTCGCCTGAAGCAGGGGTTGGCAAATTATAAATTATAGCCTGTGGTTTGTGGCTGCTTCTTTTATGGCCCACAGCTAAAAACAGTTCTTATATTTTTAAAAAATTAGAAAAAAATTTAAGAAGTGAAGTGTGGAGGTGCATGCCTGTAACTCTAGCACTGGGAGGCTGAGGCAGGAGGACTGCTGTAAGTTCAAGGCCACCCCTGGCTGCATAGTGAATTCGAGGCCAGCCTGAACTACACAGTGAGCTCCTGTCTCAAAACAAAACAGAACAACAACAACAACAAAAAAAACCAAACAAAAAAACCCAACCAAACAAAAAAAAAGGGCTAAGGATATAGCTCAGTGGCATAAGCACCTGCCTGGCAAGCGCAAGAAAAACTTAAGAATATTTTTGGGCTGAGGATATAGCTCAGTGGCACAAGTGCCTGCCTGGCAAGTGCAAGGTCCTGAGTTTGATTTCTGGTACAAAAAAAAAAAAAGGCTATTTCTGAGGCATGAATATTGTACAAAATTTATGTTTTGGTGTGGTTGGTTTCACACTACAATGGCAAGCTGGGTGAGGTGGTGCATGCCTGTGGTCCCAGCACTCAGGAAGCTGAGGCAGAAAGATTGACGTGAATTCAAGGCCAGCCTCAAAAGCAAGACCCTGTCTCAAACAAACAAAAATAATACTGTTTCATACCAAGATCTGTAACACTAATTTATCAAGAGCTACAATGCTATTTTAATAATTGAGTCGAATGAATATAAAAACTCATAATGAATGGAAAAATGAAAAAGTGATTACTCCATTCCAACAGCGAAGGCTCGCCAGCCCCTCGCACGTACCTGGTCACTGGACAGGTTCCACACGCCGCTGATTTTGTCGCACACGTGCTCTTGTGGTAACAGCCTCAGCTGCTTGTTGCGAATCAGTGCGCTTCTCAATTTAAAATCACGGTACATCTTAGAAGTTTCATACGCTCTACAAAGAAGAACAGACACGACCAAGCAAGACTAAAATGTGGCTTCTGTAGGTAACATTTACTTACCTACTAAATATATAGGAGTTAGTATTTACACTCAGTTATTAGGAAATTTGGAATTACTTTCTGATGAGATTTGGTAATTGTGCATTTTTTTGTAGACTTTGTCATGTTAGTGAAGTATTTATACTTTATTTTTATTTTGTTCTGTTTCTCGCTTTCTTTTGAGGCAGGGTCTCGCTACGTAGTCCAGATCAGCCTTGAACTCACCATGTAGCCAATGCTGGCCTCAAACTCAAGGCAATCCTCCTGCCTCAGCCTCCTGAGTGGGAGGACTAGAGCTGTGTGCAACCATGCCTAGCTATCACCCTATTTTAGTCCAGGGATCATTATTCTTTTGACAGAAGCAGAAATTCAGTTGCTTTTCTCCCTGTGACCTCTACTTTCATACAAAAAAGCAGAATGAAACTACGCCAATTCCAAAATGGATTCTAAGGGGAAGGGAGGGGAAAAGGCAAGAAAAGGAATAGGGGAGAAGAAAATCTCCATTATTTTGTTCTCTTCCCATGGCTCCCTATTAACAAATCATACCAAAAATATCTGATTAACTTTTTATTAGTTAATTCTATTTTACTTTATTTTTGATTTTTTGAGACAGTCTCACTCTGCAATTCAGGCTGGCTTTGAACTCTTGATAATCCTCCTGCCTCAGCCTCCTGAGTGCTAGAATTACAGGTGTGCAACACCATACCTGGCAGCTAATTCTAGTTTTATTTTACATGAAAACGGACTAATTTATTCAATTTACAAAAATAATGACCTTTATTAGGTTTACTAACTTTATAAACTACTTATATAAATTTATAATATTTCCTCTTAAACTTCTAATTATTAGTATTCTGTTACTTGCTAGTAGGATTTGACCACTGTGCTTATAAATCTTAATTTCCTTTAGTGCTGTTAGCAATACTTAACCAGTAGAAAATGTGGACACGATTTATGCTATAAGTCTTTTGGGGCAAACACATTTTTTTATACTATTCAAGAAATGCAGCTCTCATGCTCTTTTCATACGCCATTTAAAGTTTTTCTTTTTTTTTTTTGTCTTTTTGAGACAGGGTCTCGCTATGCAGTTCAGGCTGGCCTTGAGCTCACTTTGCAGCCCAGGCCGGTCTCAAACTCGTAATAATCTTCCTGCCTCAGCCTCCCGAGTGCTGGGATTATAGGCATGTGCCACCTCACCCAGCTAAAGCTTTGCATTTCATAATACTTCCAACTACCACAAAGAACTAAGCTTTAGGTATATGGCCAAGAAAACTGAAAAGACATGTTACACAAAGCCTTGTACACGGATGTTCACAGCAATAGTAGTCATAACAGCTAAAATGTGGAAACAACCCAAATGTCCATCAGCTGATGAACAGACAGACAAGATGTGGACACAAGGGAACGCAATGCCACCGACACACGGTGTAACCCGAGCAGGCTCTGAAAACTACGTAAGTCAGAGAAGCCAGACACCCTGGCCACATACTATATGGCTCCATTGAGGAAGTGTCCAGGATGGGACCATCCTTGAGAGACAGAAAATAAGTTCACGGCTGCCTGGGCTTTGGGCTCAAGGAACGGGATGACGCTAGCAGTGTGGGGTTTTTCTGCAGGGTGCAGAGGCATTCTGGGATCCATAATGGTGAGAGATGTACAGCCCCGTGAATATACTAACGCTGTAGACCTGCATACCTTAATGGGAAAATTTTATGTTAGGTGAAACTGTATGTCATATGAATAATACCTCAGTAAAAAAGTAATGCCAGGTGTGGTGCCACGCACCTGTAGTCCTAGCACTCAGGTGGCTGAGGCAAGAGGATCACCACAAATTCAAGGCCAGCCTGGATTATATAACAAAACCCTGTTTCAAAAGACCAATAAAATAAAACAAACAGACAAATAAAAAGTGACCCGTCTATTAGGTGTGGGGGTGCAGAGCTGTGATCCCAGCTACTGAGGAAGGTGGGGCAAGAAGATCACCAACAGCCAGCCAGCAGGGCGACCTAGTGAAACCCTGCTTCAAAATTTTAAAAATTAAAACAGGTTTGGTGATACAGTTCAATACTCCCTGGTTTCAATCGAGCACTGTGCAAAAAGAAAAAAAAAAAAAACCAAAACATATACATTTATATAAATAATTCATCCACAAAATCAAAAAGCAGCCAGGCGTGGTGGCACACACCTGTAATCCCAGCACTCAGGAAGCTGAGGCAGGAGGATTGCTGTGAGTTCGAGGCCAGCCGTAACTACATAGCAAAACCCTGTCTCCAGGGAAAAAAAGGACAAAAAGCAAACTAGGAAACTAAGAAATACTTGTAACTGTAAGACAGGTAATTGTACAATTAAGAAATTTATAATAGAAAACTATAAGTAGCCAAACACGTGAAAAATTTCAGCATTACTAGTAATACAAGAAACAGAAATTAAACGATTATACACTTTGTCCCCTTAACTCAGCTTCTTTTTGTTGTTGCTGTTTTTTGAGACAGATTTGTGTAGTTTAGGCTGGCCCTGAACTCACTACGTACCGCAAGTTGCCCTTGGACTCATAGCACTCCTTCTGCCTCAGCCTCCCCAGTGCTGGGATGACAGGCGTGCGCCACCAGGCCCGGCTCCACTAAATCTGCATCACAGGGTCACCCTAAAATATTCCGCAAAGTATTACTATACCTGTGTACTGCAATCACGGAAGTGAAAAGCCTAGGGCTTCCAGAAACCAAGTTGGTAAAGATAAACTCAAAGCGGGTAGTGTTACACTTTGTTAGTATGTAAAGAGCTTCGGTTTGGCCGCGTAATTTCTGTAAGAACAAATTTATTTATTTATTTCAAAGTTTAGATCTGAAGAGCATTTGTTTACTTAAAGTAAAAACAAATATTAATTTCAATATCTAATGTTTCACTAGGTATATAAATATATGTATCTCTCAATAGGATTTTTCAGACTTACAGAGTTAGCGGTCCTTGTTGTAATATTCAATATGCAGTTGTAACCAATAGCTAAAATTCAAAACCAAAGAATGTAAGGAATATGATACAATAAACAGAGAAAAATACTTTATACAAAAACATACATACAGAACTTTCAATGTTTAAAAAAATTAAACACAAATAGAAATACACTTTTTAAACTGTTAGGAAACAATTACACATTTTAGTTAAATAATTAAAAGAAATATTTGATTCTGTCTCTTTGAACAAACAAAAACATTCATAACACAGGAAGAAAGAAATGTGCTTTTTCTACAATCTACACAGCATTATTCAAAGAAATATTTTTGTTGTTGTTGTTTTGGGTTATTTTGAGACAGGGTCTTGCTGTGCAGTTCAGGCTGGCCTTGAACTCACTATGTAGCCCACACTGGCCTTAAACTCATGGTGATCCTCCTGCCTCAGCTTCTGAGTGCTGCGATTACAGGTGTGTGCCACTATGCCAGGCTTAATTATTGAAAATATTAACACCACAACATCAAAAGAAAAATTCTAAACTGGGCATGGTGGCGCACGCCTATAATCCCAGCACTGGGGAGGTTGGGGCAGGAGGATTGTTTCGAGTCCGAGGCTAGCCTGGGCTACAAAATGAGTTCAAGACCAGCCTGAACTGCATAGTGAGATCCTGTCTCAAAAAGACCAAAGAAAAAGCAAAACACATCTAACACAATAAAAAATGAAGGACTTTAATTAGAATTTAGGTCTCCCTTCCTTGGGATTTCTTGAAACACATTATAGGAAATTGCCAAAGATAACAAAAAACAAAGACAAAAACTATTCAGTGTAAAATCCTTGATCTCATCTATGTCCAAGACACAATTACACACTGAAAAATAAGGCTAAATCATTTCTTCTACATTGCAAAGCAGTCTGTGGTTATTCTAAGATTTCTGAAGTTTTGGTCAATTTCGTATTTCCACATATTTCATAGTACAGCTTTTTCATATTTTGGTATCAAAAGCTATCATCCAAGTTCCCTGACAAAAGATTCTTTTTCTTAGAATTTCATCTAACAAGGATACTTACAAAGATTGACTCTGGGTAATGCCAACGAATGCCAGATGATTCTTAAATTAGTTACTAAAAGTCTACCTAAAAACAAACAAATAAAAAATCGATTAGCTTAATGAAGGACCCATGTTTGTGGTATGAGGTGTTTGTGGAACTCTGGCTCAGGATCAAAACGGATATTTTTCACACACATCTCTTCTATGTAAGATTGTATGATTCAGAATCCCAGAGAAACAAAACCTGAGGCTAACAGAAGGTATTCACTGCCGGACTGGTTTAATTCAGACTGACCAAGAACAGAGTTGTGAGCCGTTTTTTTCCCCCGAGATAGGGTATGGCTGTGTAGTCCATGCTGGCCTTGCCTTCAACTCAGTATGTAACCCCGGCTGACCTCCAACTCTTGATCCTCCTGCCTCAGCCTCCTGAGTCCTGGAATTACAGGTGTGTACCACATGCCCTACACTTGGTGAACTAGTTTTCTGTCCTGTTAGAAAATGTTCTAGGGTTCCAGCAGGTAATATGTGTACAGCCTAGTATGGGATAATATAATTACCAAGCCAGTCATTGAAATAAGACTTCTCAAAGAATCCCTGTCTGCACATTCATGCCTGCTGGGTGCAACCTCCTAGCAGTTCTCGTTTAAATGCTTCATACACACAGTTCTGTTGTGAGCAGAATAGGATTTCCCTTCCCTTTTCTACCTTCGTATCAGCCAGAGGCGCTGTGCACTTCCGTGACACCAAAGGTTTCTGGGGTTAGCGCATATACCAAGAGTGATTTGTGTGCAGGGCAGGATTTCAGGCACCCAGGATGGAGATTTCTGACCAGGGAGGTTTTGTTTGCCCTAATCCTATGTGCAAGCACAGGTACAGGACTTGGCATCAACGGGGCCCTGACGAAGTAAGCAAACATTCTATGACCCATCGCCTCTGTCCCAGAGGCTGAGCTGTTGCGTAGGAACACTTGCCAACCTGTGTAAGAGCAACCACGCTTTCCCCTGGCTTCCTCAGGTTCACACTTCTTCCTCAGAATTCACATTTCTGCAAGGGACGCCATGATGACAGTGGAATTGTTATTCCACCCTCAAAGGCACAAAAAACTGTTTTAATGGTGACCCTTGCTGTTGACAGGATGTGCCTCCGCTGGCAGCAATGGTGCTTCCTCTCAGGACGAGGCTCAGCGGCCTTGCTGCTCACACGAGCCAACCGCCGACCAGAATGAAGCAAGGCCTGGCCAGCAAGCAGCCTCCCGAAGGGTGCAGTGAACACCTTCCACCCTGAGGTTCCAGTCCCCTCCCCAGGACAGAAGCGTTCCTCTCCAATCCCCCTTTTTGGAAAGAGACTGTGTCCTTCCTCCCTAAGCCTCCTCTACGCCCAAGAGCCTTCCAGGCATCACGAAGCCGCCGCTCCACTTCTGCTTCTTCCCCCGGAGGGGCACTGGTGATGCTCTGGTGACCTCTGACCACTGGCTACTGGCGCCCGGGCAGCTGCTGTACGCAGGCTGGACCTTTGATTCTACCCTGAGGTCGTCTGGTTCGGGGGTAGAGGAGTACAGCGTGCAGCCGCGATTGCTCTCAGTGACAGGGAAGACACAGGACTCTCCAGTCTTTCACCTGCAGACTTCATAGCACAGCACTGAACTTTCTTTCCACAGGTCCACCTTTCCATCTTAGGGGCTCAGGCTCGGGAGTTACTCCGGGATTTCTTTGGAAGGCAGCATGGTGCCAGGTGCCACGGCTCTGACCTCTTTCCACTCACCACCCCACCCGCTTCTTGGGGAGGTGATGTGAGGGTCAGAACTCCCCCAGGACCCCGCACACAGGGCTTCTGAAGTCCAGCAGTTACTGGACAAAGCTGATGTCAGAACCAGGACTGACGCTGAGGGGGAATTTGCAGTCCTGGGCTACAGGTTTAATATCTACCTCTACCTTTTTTCCTACCAATGTCTGAGAAAATTCTACAGACTCAATTCTATTCTCACAATTGCATTTTGTTGGTGTTTTGAGACAAGTCTTCTTATAACCATCTAGGCTGGCCCTCAACCCACTACATAGCCCAACTGGCCTCAAATTTCCTCAATCCTCCTGCCTCAGCCTCCCAAGTAAGGCTTATCACAATTACACAACAGAGGGCTGCGGATATAGCTCAGTGGAATAAGCGCCTGCCTAGCAAGCGCAGGGTCCTGAGTTCGATCCCCAGTACCACAAAAAACAAAACAAACAAACAAAAAAAACAATTACACAACAGATGACCACCATTACATTTATATATGATGCTGTTTCATATGCCCTCCAGCTAATACATTTGTAAATTAAACCAAAACTACAAAATATATTAGAAAATATACTTACCCCTATCCCCATTATTTCCTTTGGTATCTTCAATCGAATCTAAACAATCAATAAGGACTTCACCAGGTCTTGTTTTCATTTGCCTAAAACAAATACAAAAGTTTTAACGTTATAGTTACAACAGTGTCTTACAACCTCTTCAGGGAGAGAAGAGACATTGCCTCAAAATGGCTGACAACATAGATGACAGCCCCAAGTGCTCAGGCGCGTGGGAGTGAGGCCCGTGAAGAAGCTCAAGTGCGTGGACATCGCCTGGACATCAGCGGGGCTGGAGCACCCAGTGCCACTTGGAGTAACAGAAGTAGGAGGAAGGGTCAGTGTTTGGAGAGCTGTAAGACAGGAGAGCCCACGGTGAAAGAGAGGACAGGAAAGACCAGAGCACAGGAAGAGAGCAACCTGAGGGAGGAAGAGGTGCCGAGGGGCGAGAGGAACACCACTGCGGAGCTAAGGGGAAACCAGGTAACAGAGAACCCTGATCCGTAAGGACCCAATTCTGTGGCCAGGGAAGAGCCCCGGAGGTTTCCAGGTAGAGGAAAGGACATCAGGTGGCTACACAAGGAACAGCTAGGAAGAGCTGTATGCAAAAGGTCCTCTGGCCTTAGCATATAATTAGCTATATAATTAGCTACAAGAAGAGCCTGCTGACCAATACAATTCGAAAGTGTCAACAAACAAACCAAACATGGGAAAAAACAAACTGGTGGATTAGTAGGGGAGCACTCTAATACATTCTAATACGTACGTCACAGGACCAACTCAAGCAGCTACTGAAAATACTGATCTGACCACTTCACCTCCCCCCTGGAAAGGCTTTCCCGTCATCCAGCAGCCCAGAGGCCCAAGGGCAGAATCCTCAGCAGAGCGTCTCGCAGTCTGGCTAAGCTGCCTCTCCGCAGCACCTCCAGCCTCTCCCTGTGGCCGACCCTGCCCTCCAGCAGTGACGTTCATACGCCCAAGACACCACTTTGATTTTCTTTTTTCTTGCTCCCGGTCTGAGCAGACAGGTCCTGCTTATTGGTGGGAGCAATGCGGGTATCATTTCTTCTGTGGAGCTTTCTCCCGGGCAGAAGGAACTGTTCTTCCATTACCCCTAGCTTTTTTTTCCAGAATGGTTTTCAACCACATTTATTATAGTTGTCTCTGTGTATCTCTTGCATACCATAGGTGGAGGGGGATGTGAGAATAGTTCCCTATTATTTTTGTATTTCTAGATACCAGCACAGTAACCAGCAGATAGGAAGCATCTGATGTTGGATAAATTGAAAATGCTCCCGAAATGTACATCTGTTCTGACTGAGTTCTCTACGAATGAAAAAAAAAGTCAAAGAATGTGTGTAACAACAACTTCCAACCTCTGACAGGCCCTAACACTGTTAGTCTTGTTATCCAGTCACCATAAGGTCGGAGAAATGTACCAACATCTTGTTTTTCCATCTAAAGAGGTGCCGTCCACTGAGAAGTGGCTAAGAAGCCCCAGACCATTAATCTAAGAACCTTAGCCGTGATGTTTTCCAACATTTAACATCTCAACGGGTATTTCCACGCCCTAGACTTTTGGGAAAGAGGGTTCTAAATAGGACTTCTTCTGATTGGTGATCCTGATGAATGCGATGAAAGTTGATCATTTTGAGGGGTAAGATTTTTTGTTTTTTGAGACCGGTCTGGCCCTGTTGCAGCCCGTCCTCGAATTGGAGGTCTTCCTGCTTCAGCCACTGGGAGTACTGGAATTATAGGCTTGCAGCAGTGGTTCAGAATGGTAAAGAATGTTCACTCCCCTCGTTTTATAAACAAGAAAACTCGAATTTAGAATGTTGAAGTGGGCCAGGCATGGTGGCACATTCCTGTAATCCTAGCACTTGGGAGGCTGAGGCAGGAGGATCGCTAAGGGTTCGAGGCCAGCCTGGGCTACAAAGTGAGTACAAGACCAGCCTGAACTGCACATGAAACCCTGCCTCAAAAAAGACCAAAAAAAAAAGGGGGGGGGGAGTCGATTGTGCAAGGGCCCACAAAAGGCGTCGCTATTCCAGACTCGATTTTAGAACCTCCTGTCCCCCGCGAACCTGAAACCCCAAACTCAGTGGGGCTTGGCGGACGCCCACGACCCGGGTGGTCCCTGCTACAGTGCGGGTCACACTCCTGAAAGGTCCTGGGTCTGGGACCGGCCGGAAATCGCAACGGGCTGAAACTAATCCGGCCGCGTTTCTGCCGCGGCGCCTGCCCAGGCCCGCAGTGACCCAGGCCGTCGCACCCTCAGGCGCCGCCCACCCGCGGCGCGCCGCGGCCGGAGTTGGCGCCGAGTCGCCCTCTACAGGCGGCAGCCCCGCGGCACTCTCCGAGACTCACTGCGAGGAGACGTCGAAGCGAACGTCCCGGTCCTCCCACAGCACGTCCAACACAGACATGGTGCCCAAAGCCCGCGGCCGGTCTCCTCCCAGCAGCGGAGGCCCAGCGGCGTCACGCCGGCTCCTAGGCAACGGGGTGCTTCTCTCACGACGTCTACGGCGGGCGCCGCGACCCAAGATTACGCGAGGCGGCGTGCGGCCTTTCCCGCGTTCGCGTCTGTAAGCGGATTTCAGGAGGGGGGGGGCTGCTTGACCTCCCGGCACCCTTTCTCACCTCCGAACGAACACTCTTTAGCTACCCCACTCCTTCCGCTATTTCTCTGCACTGGCAAGAAATCTCGATTTAAATCTTTCAGTTCCTTAACTGGACCCCACCCTATCTCATCCCGCCGCTCCTCCGCTCCTCCGGGCCACTCTCCAGCCGGGCTCGGCGTCTTGGAGGACCGGCTTGCTGCATCTGGAAGGCTGTTCCTCGGATCGCTCCTGGCCGGCCTCTGTCACTGAAGTCTCAGCTCGAGTGTCAGCTCCCCGATCTTTTTGTCTCTGCCGTTAGCAAACTAAGGACAGATGCCTGATCTGTCCATCTAGTTCACCGTGAATAACAAGCTCAGAGTAGGCACCCGATTTTTTTTAATGGAAGTTTTTTCTTTCGGACACAATCTTTTTTTTTCTTTTCTTCTTTCTTCCTTTTTTTCTTTTTCTTTTTCTTTTTGTCTTTTGAGACAGGGTTTCTGTGTGGTCCGGGCTGATCCTGAACTCACTCTAGCGCAGGCTGGCCCTGAACTTGCGGCCGTCCTCGGGTCTCAGCTTCCCGAGTGCTGGGACTGCAAGTGCACTGTCACTACCCCACGCAGCACAATCTTGACAACTCTTTAAACCAGCGATTCACAAAGAGTGATCTGAGGACCCTGGGCACCCTCAAGATCGTTATGTTTCTGGATCAACAATAGGTCTAGTCTTTCAGGGGGCCCACAAGGCCAAACCATATGCATAAAAATGAGAAGACAGTTGGCTTTCATTCAGTCACAAACGCACAGTGGAGTCTTTGGGAGGCTGTGTGATGTACAATAGAGCAGGGGAGCATCGATTAAAAATCCAGGTGCTTTACTGGGGGGGGGAGTGGCGCACACCTGTAATCGCAGCGCTCAAGAGGCTGAGGCAGGAGGACTGCCAGGAGTTTGAGGCTGGTCCAGGCCCTATAGTGAGTTAAAGGCCAGCCTGGACTACATAGCAAGACCCCATCTCAAACAAAAACAAAACCCAGATGACTTCAGTTCATAATAGCTAAATCTTGGGAGCAGCCTATATGTCCATCAGTGGATGAATGGGTAAAGCACATGTATTTACACACAAGGGAATACTACTCTGCCATGAAGAAGGACAAATGTGAGTCATTATAGGAAAGTGGATGCACCTTGGGACCATAATGTTAGGTGGAATAAGTCAGACACATGAGCTTAAATACCATTTCTCTTAGGTGAGAAACTCAATGTATAAATACAGTGCAAAATAAAAGACAAAAGAGAGGAAAAAAAGCCATTGTAATTCAGCATGGACAATGTATTTTAGTATAATTGTCATATATGTTTTCTATGTTCTTTGGCCTATTAGTCTATTAATCTGTTATTGTTTTAAAAGTCATGTATGTAGCCAGGTACATGCCTGTAATCCCAGCACTCAGGAGGCAGAGGCAGGAGGATTGTTGTGAGTTTGAGACCAGGCTGGGCTACAAAGTGAGCTCAAGGCCAGCCTGAACTGCATAGTGAGGCCCTGCCTGAAAAGGACAGAAATAAAATAAATAAATAAAATTTATTTGACAAAAAGTCATACATGTTATTATATAATGAATTTGTGTGTGTGTGTGTGTGTGTGTGTGTGTGTGTGTGTGGTTCTAGGGGTCAAATCCAGGGCTTCACATGCACCAGGCAAGAGCTTTACCATTGACCTACATCCCCAGTTCTATTGACCCTTCTTTTGTTTATTTGTTTGTTTGTTTTGAGATAGGATCTTGCTCTGTAGTTCAGGCTGGCCTTGAACTCACTATATAGCCAAGGCTAGCCTGGAACTCACAGTGATCCTCCTGCCTCAGCCTCCAAGTGCTGGAGTTACAGATGTGTGCCACCAGATGTGAATCAACTTGAGAAATTGAGAAGTTTAAGCGACTCAGCAGGGAGACAGGGTCCTTTGTAAACACCTCCTCCTATGCAAGAGGAGGGCATGGAGACGGTGTGAGTGCCACACCAGTGCCGGGGTGGCTGTGGTGTTAGACTGCTCACAATATAAGGGGAAAAAGGAGGTTGCTTTCCCCCTTTTTGCTCTTTTTACTTTTTCTGTCTTCTGCCACCTTGAACTGTTGCCGCTGTGCCCTGCCACCCTGCCTTGGAGCCAGCTGATTAGTCTGAAGCCTCCACAAACTGTGAGCTGAATAAACCTTTCCCTCCTGGGTGTTGGGTACTTTGTCTCAGCAACCGGAGAAAAGTAACCAGGACAGTTACTGGTGTAAAGCAAAGCTCTTGCAGTCCCCAGCAATGCTTCTAAGAGTATAATGGGCTCCTGAAATCAGAAGTCTGACAACTGCAGCTGTGTGTGACTCTCCTGAGCTCTGTGTGGCAGCTCTGGCCGGCACCGGGGACACTAAGCTGGAAGAGCACGAGGAGCTGCTCTGGGTGAAGAGGGTAAGGGTGACGAGGGAGCTTGGAGTGGACACACCCCCAGGCGGCTCCGGGGGACTTGAGCCCTCGCGGACCCTGCCCCATGGCGCAGGCGGGACCGGCACTTGTTCCTCCCTAGCAGAAGGTGAGCAGCTCGGGCTGGGCCGCCAGATTCCGAGCTGGCGCCCCGATTGTCAACAGATCCTGTCTCCGCAGATAGGGTGAGATAGACTCCCGCTGGCCGCCGAGAAGCCAGCTGCTGCCATGTGGGCTCCAGTGCTGGTGTGCAGTCCTGCAGGTGCAAGCAGCGGGCCTCTGCTAAGCACATGAGCGAGAGGGAAAGTGGTTTCCAGCCACGCTTCCGCGGAGGCTGCAGCCTCGGAAACGGCCGGGTTGCAGCCTTTCTGTTTGAATAATGCCACAGTGGACGCGGGATGCAGATGGCTTACTCACGATTTGACTTTAATTCTTTTTTTTTTAAATTTTATTTTAAAGACAAAAGAATGGAGACATATGAACCAGAAAAGCCATAAACAATACAGAAAATACAAAGTTATACAAAATATAATAGGGAATTAGCACTGGATGTTGTATTACATAGTTATCTTCACATTAGTTAACACAAAAACATTAAAGGAAATACAGAATTATAGAGAACATAGAAGGGAATTAGCTCTGGATGCTGTCCTACATAATGTTACCTTCACCTTTGTTACTCAGTTACACAGATGATGGTCCATTTGATCATTCAATTTTTCTCCTCCCTCATCTCCATTGCCCTACCACTCAATCAGTCATCTTCCCTGTGATAATAACTGTACTCCTGGGTTTATCTATACCCCTGGACTCTCGCCTTGGGAAGAGATGTAGCTGCCTCAGACTATATTATAACATACATGGGTATATACAAACTGCCATGGTTGGAGGTGGGAAAGCACATATGCTCACAGCAGACCACCCGGCTCCACCCTGTTGTCATGCTATGGGTGGGGGCGGGTCCAGTCCCTGAGGTGCCCTGAGTGGGGCCCTCAGCAGAGCAGCCATCGGGCCCACTGTGGAGCAGCAGCGGAGCAGCCACGGGACCCACAGCAGAGCAGCCGCGGGGCCCACTGTAGAGCAGCATCGTGGGCCCCGCGGTTGACTTTAATTCTTTTGGATATGTAGCCAGTAGAGAGCCTGTTGGCTCACAGGGTATTTAAATTTTAGGAGGAGCCTCTACACTGTTTCCACAGAGGCTGTACCGTTTCATATCCTAACCTATACTATAGAGGAGTTCTAATTTCTCCACAATTTCACCAGCTCCTCTTATTTTTGGGCAGTTTTGAAGATAAGTTGTCTCTTTTTAAAATTTTATTTATTTACTTTGAGACAGGGACTGGCTACGTAGTTCAGACTGGCCTTGAACTCACTATGTAGCCCAGGCTGACCTCCAACTCACAGTGATCCTCCTGCCTCAGCCTCTCGAGTGCTAGCATTACAGGCATTTGCTGCCACACCCGGCTCTTCCCTTAGTAATTGTCCTTATCCTTGTAGTTATCAACCCTGGTTATGCAATGACTCCAACTTTACATTTCCCCATTTCCCAGGGGCCAAGGGTGGAACTAACGACCCACAGTTAGTGCCTTGGGGTTTTCTTTGTGCTGTTCTCTGCCCGAACCCATCTCACTCCCCTGTCTGCATCTATCTGGCGAGCTATGTTTCTAAATTCACATTTATAATATCACCGCTGTCTCCCTCAGAAGCGGGCAAACCTTTCTGTGCTGACCTTTGCTGACAGAATGATATGCATTTCTGTGGCAGCCACTCCACCAAAACCACGGACAGCCATTTCCACCTGTGTTTGAGTACCTGGCATTCTGCCATCGAGTGGCCTTGATCAAGCTGATGTGCATGGCAGACTTGTGTGTCTTCCATCTGAACCAGAACAAGGCAAATATCTGTTACTGTTTATATTTTGTTAAGAAACCATTTTATGGGCTGGGGATATAGCTCAGTGGAATAAGCGCTTACCTGGCAAGCACAAGGTCCTGAGTTCAATACCTGGTACTGCCAAAAAACAAAAATCATTTTATGAAGTTTCAACTTTTATCTCCAGAAAATATTTAGTACAGTGCCCAGTTACTTTAAGAGCACGCCACTGATAGCACATAGTGACACATTTGGACGGTGATTATTTTGTCTCACAGTATGAGCTGTAGACTCAGGTTGAGCTTCAGTGCTCAGTGGGCTGCTAAAAGTGCCACTCACAGCACTGAACAGAAATATTATGGGGAACGAGTTTAGCCATTATTATTCCTTCTTGCAAACCTAAAACCCAAAACCATCGAATGATGTTGGGACGATTTATGATACTTTAGCCATCAGGTTAAGTTTTAAAGATTAGAAAGGTTAGAGAAAGAAGCAAAAGTGAAATTTCTGCTGTCTGCTAAGTGTAATATAAGTAGTAAAACTCAGAAAATCCAGATTATAATATATAATATTATCCGTACTAATAAAAACCAGAACAGCATGTACAATGCTTCCCAGGAGGCTGGAAAACTTTAGGGTACTCATATTGTGAGAGGAGGGGGAGAGAGAAAGAGAGAGAAGGAGAGAGAGAACTGAGCTTCCTTGAGGGAGGCTGAAGTAGAAATGCTTACTTCAAAATATGGCAGGATGCCAGGCATGGTGGTGCATTCCTATAATCCCATCACTCAGGAGGCTGAGGCGGGAGGATCATCTCCAGCTCCAGGCCAGCCTGGGCTACATAGTGAGTCCAAAGTCAGCCTAAACTGTGTAATAAGATCTTGTCTCAAAAACACAGAAGCAAACAGAAATGGCAGCTCATGTGAATGGCGTGGACACCTGCCTTAACTGAAAGTCGAAACTTCCTCTGTAGATTTACGTTGTTGACCTCAGTCATCTCAGCAGTTTAGGTAAATTTTGCTATGGACACAAAGGTTCTCTGTGAATGTTTTCCCCTGTAGAAATTAGAAAGAGGGGCTAAATGTCATGGCTCAGGACAGGGCCCGGGTTGGAATGATGGGACAACCCATAATTTTGAACTCACTAATTCAGAGGAAGTTAAAGCTTGGAGCTCCAGGCAACTGTGAAAAGGTTAACCTGGATTTCACAGACCGTGTGGGGCCATCGTCAGATGTTGCGTGGATGGGGAGGAGAAGGAGCCAGGCGGAACTGCTGACTGCTGTGGTTCGTACAGATTAACATCTATTTTCATGTGTGAAAATCTGACGCCTTGGGCGTTCCATGCTGGCAGAGAACACTCTTCGCCCCTCTTGTAGTCGTTCCCACAGGCTCCCTAACCTCACTCCGTGAACCTGAGGTCCCTAAGACATGGCTTCTCCTACTCTCCTCGCTGCCTGCCTCAGTGGGGGTGAGGACAACAGCTCTGCTCCCTTCCTGGGTTCTTCCTGACTGTGTCTCGTGACGCTGTGTTTTCTGTGCTGCGCACTGTTCGTCAGTAAATTGGTTAATGTCTGTTTGGTTTTGGAGGATGCGTCTCAGGAGGGGCAGGGGTGTGGCTTAGCGGTGGAGCACTTGTTTGATGTGCACAAGGCTCTGGGTTTGACACCCCATACCCTCCTCAAAGAGGAAGGATGAGAAATACAGGCAAAAAGAATTTGAATACCTGGACATCCCAAATAATAATTTTATATATTTTTAGTTTTGAAACAGGATCTCATTAAGTTACCCTTTGCTAGGCTTGAACTTGCAATCCTCCTGCCTCAGCTTCCCAAAGTGTTGGGGCCAATTTTACATACTCCAGTAAAGGTGTCTCGGGTCTAATTTCATCCTCTAAAAACATGCACAGGCAGCCCATTCGGAACCCATCCTCTCTCTCAGGAGCAATTCCTGTTCCCCATTTCCCATTCCCCAACAGGGCCAGGTATATAACTCAGCAGCACAAGCACCTGCCTGGCAAGCACAAGATCCAGAGTTTGATTCCCAATACCAAAAAAAAAAAAAAAAAAAGACCCTATTCCCCAATAAATTTTCCTACTCTTGAAAAATTTACATACTTGTGGACAGAGTCATTCTTATACACACACACACACACATGCACAAACACACACAGAGCGGCACTAGTTTTGAAATTTTACTGCATGGTCACGTGGCCTCTATGATCGACTCCAGACCCACACAGAGCCAGACCAGACCTTCTGACATGAGAGAAGTCTTTATTAGGTTGGGGAGCAGCACAGCAGTTTGCCCAGGGGACCCAGGACAGCCCTGAGCTAAGCAAAGCGTGGGGTTTTTAAGCTCTTTTTCAGAGAGGGTGTCCTTGGGCCAGAATAGCCTGAGTGGGGGTGGGGGGTGGGGAGTGGGTTGTTCTCAGGTCAGAACAACCCAAGCAGAGTGGGTTGTTTGTCACAGGTGAACATCTAGTCCTGCTGGCTGTTGTGGCCGAGGGGAACTGAAGTGGAACAGGTAAGGGAAGGAAAGAGTCTCTAATCAATCCCCCACAGGGGGGCTGGCTGCCTTGTGACTTATCACTCCAGACTACCCAAAACTCATCTTGACATTCTCCAGTTAGCTTTTAGGGTCAGGTTTGAGGATAAACATGCGTGCCCATAAAACAGTGTGTGGCAAGGAGACAATACAGTTTAAATTAACTTTGAATGAAAATAAACCAAGTTTTTTATTTTCCTGCCATTACAATTTGTGAGAAATAAAAATATGTTCTTACAGGTCTTTTCAGGACTCTGCTGTAGTTGCTTCACCCAGTGAATGACAATAGATAACCTGAGCATCATCGATGATAAACCGCTCTATTCACATGCACCTAGAAACCTCAGTGACCAGGAGCTGAAGGGCTTCCTTCCTTTGATGTTTCCCGCTCTTTTCCAACGGAATCATGGTCACTGTTGTGGCTTGCACCTGGATGCTAGCTCCAAAGCAGCATGCACTTATGGGTGGGGCTTTTGGGAGGTGTGTTGGGGGGTGGGGAGTGTGGACATGGATTTGACTAAATTAGCCCACTGATTGGTTGATGGGAAGGCCTTCCCCGGGTGTGGGAGGTACCACCCAAGAGGCTGGGAGCCTGAATGTGATAGAACGGAAAGGCAGGCTTGCAGCTGTGGCTTTGCCAGCTTGCTGCCGCCTGCCTGCCCTGCTATGGACTGTTCTCCTTTGTGAGGCCCCTGTGCCGTGCCGCCCTGTCTTGGAACCAACTGATTATGAACTGAACCCTCTACACAGAAGCTTGTAATACATTTTTCTTGTCCCTTTCAGATTATAAAATAATGGATAAGAAGGCTCTACCCAAGCAGTCTCCGCAGTCTTGCAGAACATACTTAAAAAATAATCATTTCATGTGGTAGTGCATGCCTATAATCCCAGAACTTGAGAGGCTGAGGCAGGAGGATCACTGCCAGTTCAAGCCCATGCTGGACTACAGTGAATTCAAGGCCAGCCTGCACTACGTATTTAGATCCTGTCTCTTAGCTCGGGGTTTAATGCCAGGCACTGTGAGGAACTGCCCCCACCACCAAAGCGTTTCAGTTTAGCTGTGCTGCATGCACAGCCGAGGAGAACACTTTTCCAGGAGGAGCTCAGGATCTGAAGGATCTCATGGTAGTCACTAACCTGGAGCCCTTCCCACATTATAGCTGGAGCAGAGATGAAGATGACAGAATTATTTTCTTTGCCACTTAAAAGCTGTTTGTGGTGTCTGATTCTATTTATATGAGTCCCAAATAACCAAATCCACAGAGACAGAAAGTAGATTGGAAGCTACCAGGGTCTGGGAAAAGGGCAAGAACATTGTGGTTGCCGGTGGGGTGGCTTTATGTTTGGGGTACTGAGAATGTTCTAGAGTTGGATAGAAGTGATCATTGCATAACTCCCTGAATATGCTAAAAACCACTGAATTGTTTATTTCTTTTTTTGGACAGAGTCTCACTTTGCAGTCCAGGCTGGCCTTGAACTCACTATAGAGTCTAGGCTGGCCTTGAACTTGTGGCAATCCTCCTGCTTCAGCCTCCCAAGTGGTGGGATTATAGGCATGTGCTACCATGCCCAGCTTGACTTCTTATTTTAAAAAGATACATTTTATGGGGTTTGAATTGTATCACAAACTGTTCCTGTGAACACGACTGGCTTTTGGGGAGAACTTTATGATGCCTCTTGGAAGAAGTCAGGCCAAGTGGGTGTTTAGCAGAAGGCTGTTTGCTGTCTTCCTTGACAGTGATGGGTGGGTATCGCCTCAGGCAGCACCATAGAATGTTGGGTTATTAGACCACTTTTCTAGTGCATATCTGTAATTCCCACACTCAGGTGGCTAAAGGCAGGAAGATCATTGTGAATTCCAGGCAAGCTTGAACTACATAGTGAGATCCTGTCTTAAAAGACCCAAAACTGACATAAACCATTTTTCATGTCAGATAACTACCAAAGTCTATTGAGGGTGACCAGGTTCTCTTTAGGGACAGAATGCCTATTCTCTTGCCACTCTGAGCACGGGGCCTGGTAGCCAGAGCAATGTGACAGTGACCAGATGTACCCGAAACTCTGGCTGGCAGCCTGGAATCTGCACAGTGTTTGCCGCATAGCAGGCGCTGACAACCGGCAGGGAATGGGGGAGGTGCCCATGGGCTTCTGGGTCGGAGCAAGCTCTGAACTCAGCAGTGCTCTTTTTTATTTTTTGTTACACCGGGAGAACTCTGAGATATGTTGATGTAATATTTTTAAAATAAAACTTCCAAATGAATTATGCTTTTTTTTTTCAATGAGGCCTCCCTATGTTGCCCAGGCTGGCCTTAAACTCCCAGTCTACAGCAATTCTGCTTAAGCCTCTCAAGTAGCTGGGACTACAAGGTGTGCCTCACTGTGACTGGCTATGAGCTGTTAATATTAGGATTAAAAAAAAAACCAGAACTTTCAGGATAAAAATGTAACGCCCTCTCTGACTTTCTCCCTCATTGTGTGAGCAATACTTTAGTCATTTTTTTATTGTTGTTTCTTGGTTTTGCGTTTTTTGAGACAAGATCTCGCACAGGCTGGCCTTGAATTCACTATGGAGCCCAGGCTGGTCTCAAACTCCCATTGATCTTTCTGCCTCGGCCTCCCTCCCGAGTGCTGGGATTAGAGGACTGAGTCACCATGCCTGGTTTTTTTAGTCTTTTTTTTTAAAGGAATATATATATTTTATATATATATATATATATATATATATGACAAAAATTAAGGCAGTGTCATTTGGAGTCATTCAACTAATGCTCTAAAATGATAGTGACATCTGGTGGCCAATTCATAGAACGCAGGAGATTAAGCAGAGCAAATGTGAATTCCCTACCTGAAAAGTCGCTATCAACCACGTTAACTGGTCAATAGACCTTAGATTAAATTCAGAGAACTTGCCCTTTGCCTTCCTGCTAGGCACAAAAGCTATGCTAGTACTTGCAAGGATTTTTTTTCCTCATATTACTTTACCATTTTTCCAGATAATTAGGGGCTAAACAATTTTTTTCCCCAGTGCTGGGGATTGAACCTAAAGCCTTTGCACTGAGTCACATTCCCAATCCTTTTCTTTCAGCTTTTTACTTTGAGGCTGGGTCATGCTAAATTGCCCAAGCTGGACTCAAACTTGTGATCCTCCTGCTTCAGTTTCCCAGAGTGCTGGGATTACAGGCCTGTTCCACCTCGCCCAGCTAGGGGCTAAACTAATTCCGCACATGCTTATGCTGTAGAGTAACCAGGGCACGTGGAACCCCTACATTTGTATGCACAACGTGCGTGAGAGTGTCTGTAGAGAAGTGGGCTCTGGCTTTTATTACAGGATCCCAGGGTTTGTAGGGCTCCCATGGTATGCGACACTTTCTTCTTTCTTTCTTTCTTTCTTTCTTTTCTTTCTTCCTTCCTTCCTTCCTTCCTTCCTTCCTTCCTTCCTTCCTTCCTTCT
Source organism: Dinomys branickii (assembly GCA_004027595.1). NCBI lineage: Eukaryota > Metazoa > Chordata > Mammalia > Rodentia > Dinomyidae > Dinomys > Dinomys branickii. Next base: position 84,451 of record PVLD010005539.1, read on the forward strand.
TCTCTCTCTGTCTCTTTCTTTCTCTTTTTGAGATAGGGTCTCATTATGCAGTTCAAGATGGCCTTGAATTCACCTTGTAGCCCAGGCTGGTCTCAAACTCTCAACGATCCTCCTGCCTCAGCCTCCTGAGTGCTGGGATTACAAGCATGCGCTACCAGCCCGGCTCTGGCAGTGTTTCTAACAGTGCCATCTGGAGAGACTGGGCAGCTCCAGCTTCCTCTGGAAGTTGCCATTTCTTCTGACCAACTGTGCTGAGCCTAAAACAATTTTAAAAAGAGTGAAGTGAAAACCAAATCGGGCAGAGTAGGGTTAGATAGCCCAGTAACGCTGTATAGTAGGAAGAACTTTGAAATATAAATCAACCCCAAGTCCATTATTATACTTGTCTGAATTGAGGTTAGCTAATCTTTGAGCTTTGGTTCCTCATCTGTGAAGTGGAAGTAAATAATATGAGAGAATTATTTATCTGATATAAACAGGATCACAGCAGGAATAATATTAATAGATTGATGGGCAGTGATGAGTTTGAGGTGCAATTGTACCAAAAGTACCACTTGGGAGAGAAAAAGTTAGTAAGTTGGACTTTATTAAAATGAAAAACTAGCCAGGCATGGTGGCGCATGTTTGTAATCCCAGCACTTGGGAGGCTAAGGCAGGAGGATCGTTGCTAATTTGAGACCAGCTTGGGCTACAGAGTGAGCTTAAGGTCAGCTTGAACTACACAGCAAGAACATCTCAAAAAGATACTCAAAAAACCCCTGTCTTTTCTGTAAAAGACATTGCTAAGAGAATAAGAAGACAAGCCACAGAGAAAAGTATTCAAAACACCACTGATGAAGGACTTATATTTACATACACAAAGAATCCACTGAGAAAAATGTATGCTTTGAGTTTAGAAACAATAGTTTACTGTACAAACATAAGACTTTAACTCACAGCACTTCTCTTTTCCCTGAAAAAATACACATTTACATATAAGATATAAAGTAAAATAAGAAAAGTGTAAAGAAAAACTCAGCCAGGTGCAGTGGCATGCGCCCACAATCTCAGCCACTCTAGAAGGGAGGTGGGACGGGAATTCTGAGCCCAGCCTGGACGCACTGGCAAGATTGTCAAACAAACAAAGCAAAAAACAGCCAGCTGGGTGGTGCACACCTGACACAGGAGGGTCGCCATAGGTTCGAGGCCAACCTAGGCTCCACGGTGAGCTTAAGGCCAGCCTGAACTACATAGCAAGACCCTCTCACAAACAATAACAACAACCTCCACCCAAAAATAGCATTAATCCCAGCACTCTGGTAAGCTGACATAGGAGGATCACAAGTTTGAGCCCCACCTGGGCAATTTAGTTACTTAGTGAGACCCTATCTCAAAATAAAAAAGATCTGGGGATGTAGCTTAGTGTAAAGGCACTGGGTTCAATCCCCAGAACTGCAGAAAAGAAACACACAAAACACAAAAAGGCTGGGAATGCAACTTGGTGATAGAGCACCTCAGGGTTTGATCCCCAATTCTTTAAAAAAATTCTGGTCTATGTCATGTCATTACTCAGCAGTAGCAGCTATTGACATTCTGATGCATTTCTTTGCTTTTTGTTGAATTTACGTAAAAATATCTGTATATCTTTAGCTAACTGATATTTTATTATTATTATTATTATTATTATTATTATTATTATTATTTTAAGATAGGATCTCTCTGTGCAGTTCAGGCTGACCTTGAACTCACTTTGTGGCCCAGGCTGGCCTCAAACTCCTGCTCCAGTTGAATGCACCAAGAGACTTCTTTAATCTTGGGCTTGGGCAATGTGACTTGGCTCTCCTGGGTCACTGGGTGATCGCTGGGTGCCATGAAATGCCTGCCTAGAGTCCTGTCTACTGCTGTGATCTCTGTTTCACACATTGCCCTTTGATTCCAGAGACCCTGATGCTGGTCGGTTACACTGAGTCCCGTCCTGCTAGACACACAAATCGCTGCAGCCCCCTCCTGTCTCCACTTGGGTGGGTTCGGGGTTGACTAAGCCTGCTTCCTGTCCTAATGCTGCCTGCGGAGAACTTGACTCCTGCTTCTAGTTTGTAGCGAGGCTTCTGAAAGGTAGGTAATTCACACTGGGAAATCCAGAGAGTGAAATATAAAGTGTGTGGTGTAAAGAATTGAAAAGGACATCCAGCATAGGGGGGCTGAGGCAGGAAGATTGCTGTGAGTGCAAGCTCAGCTTGGGCTGCATAGTGAGTTCGAGGCCAGCCTGGGCTACAAAGTGAGCTCAGGGCCAGCCTGAACTGTATAGCAAGACCCTGCCTCAGAAAGACAAAAAATAAATAAATAAGTAAGTAAAATAATAATAGAAAAAGAGAGAGAGAGAATATAGGAGGCAGAGAGAGAAGAGACCGAGGAGGTTAAACAGATCTCCCTCCTACTCGGCGAAGGACCCCCTCCAGTGATAACCTTGGCTGATGGGTGTTTAACATCTGTGTGAACATTTTCAATGATTTCCAAAGCCGAGAAGCTTGCTGATTACCCAAGTGGGTCACGTCCCCCATTCCCAAGTTGAATTGTTCCCAGGATTCCTTCAGTGACTGGAAGTCGGCTGTCTTGTAACTCTCTCAAGGACGAGCAGCTTTCCCCCGGGGCAGCAGTGAGAAAGGCTCAGGAACCCAGTGTACCAGGCGGTTTCTCCACTGTGGCAGCCCGTTATCCCGCCAGTCCCGCTCGCTCTTCCAGGCCAACTGTTCCAGTGCTCTGCTCTGCATCGGTCACCTTCCCTAACTAGTGCTGACTCTGTCAGTGTCCAGAATGCTATGCATGAGGCCTGATTAGCGTAGACCTCAGAGGGTCTGGAACTTTCTTTACCTGGACTGAAGATTTATTTTTTAAAAAGACTACTGATGTGGCAAAATAAAACGAATCAAGATGTCCTACAATGTACCAACTCCTCATGCTGAATTTATAATCATCATGTACTAATAAACAACAAAATTAAAAGACTTTTATTAATGCAACTCAAGATGTTTCTTTCAGTGTCCAAGTGACACTTTTGGCATTTATTGAGTCGTGGATAAGAAAAACCTATATTATGTTTTACACTTTTAAAAAAGTATAATTTAGACTATTTGCTGGGTGTGATGGCATATGCCCACATAGTCCCAGCTACTTGGGAAGCTGAGGTGGGAGGATAGCCTGAACCCATGAGTTTCACAGCAGCCTGGACAACATAGTGAGACTTCATCTCAAATTTAAAAAACCCACACCGCATTTGAAATGTTCAGGGTACAATTTGGAGTCTTAACACATGTACAGAGGTGTGGACCACTCACCCGGCCAGGATATAATGGAGTTCCATCTTCCCCCAAACTCTCTCTTGTTCCGCCTTTGTAACAGACCTCCTTCACATCCCTGGTTTCTGAATCTAATGATCTATGTTCCTTCCCTATAATTTTGCCTTTTCAAGAATGTCATCTAAGGGCCAGGGATACAGCTCAGCAGCACAAGCACCTGCCTGGCAAGCATAAGGTCCTAAATTTGATTCCTAGTACCCCCCAAAGTTTTTAAAAATAAAAATAAATATAAAAGAACATCATCTAGCCAGGTGTGATGGAGCATGCCTGTAATCCCAGCACTGGGGAGGCTGAGGCAGGAGGATTACCATGAGCTACTATGTAGCCTGAGCTACTATGTAGCCTGAGCTACATAGTGTGACCCTGTCAAAAAAAGAAAAAAAAAGAATGTCATATAAATGGAATCATAGCTCGGTGTGGTGGCGCACACCTATAATCCCAGCATGCGGGAGGCTGAGACAGGAGGATCCTTGTGAATTTGAGACCAGCCTGGGCTACAAAGTGAGCTCAAGGCTGGCCTGAACTGTATAGCGAGATTCTGGCTCAAAAAGATAAAAAAAAAAAAAAAAAAGAATGATAATTTTCTGTTGGCTTCAGTTACAACAGTTTTCCTGGGCCTGGGCCGTACTCTGGGCTAGCGAGGGGAGAAAAGGCGCAAACTCGTAGGTTACAATCCCTTTGCCTGTTGCGTGGCCAGTGCTGTCTGTGCTGTCCCCTTGCGGTGGTGTGTCCACTTTGCTGGCCAAGCTGCCCTGATAGCCGCTTGCCCCTGACTTTCTGACGCTCCTCACTCAGACCAGCGCCCATTTGATCTCCAGTGGGGCGGCCTCACAGGAGGCTTGGGCGACTTTGCTCTCGGTGCTGCCCATTTCATTGATGTGTTCTATTTTTTTTTTTTTTTTTTGGTGCTGCCCATTTCTTTTCTAAATTCTAACCAATTCTGTGATGTTTAAACCACTTCACATTTTCTAGAGATCCGCAGCTAACTGACAGAATCTAAAGTTGAGTTGTTCACTCTCAGGAAAGCAAGCCTTTTATCTTTAACCATAACTGCTTGCTGCCAGTTTGAAGCCCATCCAGTCCATTGCATCCCTTCACTCGCCTCCTGTCTTCCTTGGCCGCGTCTTTTCTCCTTTCGGGACTTCAGCGCCTCCTTCCCTCAGATTAAGTCCTGATCCTCTCAGCAGGGCCCCTTGGCGGGGAACCGTGTAACTGCAGTTGTAGCGCTGTGAGGACCGATGCTATCATCCGTGTTTAGGCCTTTGTTTTTCCTTTTTTTTTTGAAACAGGGTCTGGCAATAAAGTTCAGGCTGGCCTTGAACTCACTTTGTAGCCCAGGCTGATCTGGAATGCGCGGTGATCCTCCTGCCTCAGCCTCCCGAGTGCTGGGATTACAGGAGTGCCCCACCACGTCCAGCTTGGGCCTTATTTTGCATGTGGATGTCCGGACCTGGACTCATGTTCATCAGTGACAGACACACTCCACGTGTGGCTGTGCTTGGAGGCTAGGAAAGTTGCTAGCAATGCAACTCCGTGCAGACTGCCTGCCTAGCATGCATGAAGCCCTGGGTTCAAAACCCGGTCCTGCAAACAATCACTATACTGGACTAGCAAATCCGGCAAAGTGGGTGGATCTGGAGCTATTGGCAGAAGGGATTTATTTGAGGACACAGAGAAAATTTACATTTTCCTTTCATTTTCTTTATTTCCCTAGAAAAAGTCTTGCTCTGTAGTTCAGGCTGGTCTTGAACTCACTGTATAGCCCAGGCTTGCCTTAAACTTTTGGTAATCCTCCCGCCTCAGCCTCCTGAGTGCCGAGATTACAGGCATGCATCACCATGCCTGGCCTACATTTTCAAAATATGTTCTATTATGGGCACTTTGTCAGCCCCAGAAGTCCTGCTGAAATGATTCTTTTTGTGGTGGGGTCTCAGTATGAGTTTGCATTTGACCTTGAATTAACAGCAATCTTCCTGCATCAGCCTCCCAAATACTGGGATTATAGATAGGTGCCACCATGCCCATTGAACTGATTTTTTTTTTTTTTTGGTCTTTTTGAGACATGGTCTCACTGTGCAGTTCAGGCTGGCCTTGAGCTCACTTTGTAGCCCAGGCTGGCCTCGAACTCAAAAGGATCCTGCTGTCTCAGCCTCCCAAGTGCTGGGATTACAGGTGTGCACCCCATGCCCAGCCAAAATGATTCTTAAATATGAAAAGATAAAACTACTATTAAAGCCCAAACTTTCCCTCTTTATTCTTTTTTCTTTTCAGTACTGGCAATTGAACTCAGGACCTGGCTCTTGCCAGGCAGGCACTTTTTCCACTGAGCTATATCCCCAGCCCCTCCACCCCATTCTTTTTGTTTGTTTGATTTTTGTCTTTTTGAGACAGGGTCTCACTATGCAGTTTAGGCTTGCCTTGAACTCACTTATGCACCCTAGACTGGCCTTGAACTCATAACAGTCCTCCTCCCTCAGCCTGCCAAGTGCTTGGATTGCTGGACATGGTGGTACATGTCTGTAATCCCAGCACTTGGGAGGCTGAGGCAGGAGGATCATTGCGAGTTGGAGACCAGCCTGGGCTACAAAGTGAGCTCAAGGCCAGCCTGAACTGCATAGTGAGACTGTGTCTCAAAAAACAAACAAGCAAACAAACAAACAAACAGACAGACAGACAAAAACCCCAAAAATGCTTGGGTTATAAGCATGCACCACTATGCCGTACTCTCCGTATTCTAACAATAGCATGATATTTTCTATGTGATGAGACTTGAGGAATACCTTCTCACCTTGGATTCTAGTGCTACTAACTTCAAGAAGTTCTGGTGAATCCCAGAGCCCAGCAGCCTCCTGTGACAAATCCGACAACTGCCTTCTCATGTGATAGTTTAACAACATAAATCACAACAGTGAGGACAGCAGCAGTAGCAAAACCCAGTCTCTCACAAAATCCTGATTCCACATCGAGCTGGGCAAAGCCAATGTTTCCAAATAATTACCGTTCTCTCTCATTTCACCACATGGGACTTTCCCATTAAAATCAGTCACTCTGACTCAGTTCTTTTTTCCCTGCATACGGAGCTTAGATGGTTCTGGACAGTTACTAAGCCATCCGTCCACTCCACTGCACAGACCGAGTCAGCTCTCTTTGTTGACCCAGTGTCCTTTCTTGCTATGGAGCCCAGGCTGGCCTTGGATTCACTGGGATCCTCCTGCTTCAGCCTCCAGAATGCTGGGATTGCTGGCGGGTATCACTGTGGCTAGCTGCTTTCTAGCTCTATTGAGTTATATGAACAGATTCTTTTTTTCTTTTTACAAAGCTACATTTTACTTTTCTTGCAATAAAAAGCCACATCTTACAGATAAATGTAGAACCCTGAAATACTGACACATTCTCTTATCATGCACAATGCTGAGGTTCTCTTATGATCCACTTTAAAACCGCAAAACTGCATGTGCCAGGTAATGGCTCTGCCCCTGAGCTGCACCTTCAGCCTTTAATCTGCAGATAGAAATTGGATATGCTCAGGGTGCACCATGTGATGTTGGTACACATACACATTCTGTTTGTGTGTGTTTGCAATACCCAGGACTGAACCCAGGGCCTTTGCACTGGGCTACATCTGCAGCCCTTTGTTTTATTGTTTGAGACAGGGTCTCACTATTTGGCTGAGACTGGCCTTGAACTCATGCTATAGCTCAGACTGGCTTCGAACTGGCTTCGATCTTCCTGCCTCAGCCTATCGGAGGCATGAGCCACCACAGCCGGTCCCAGCCATTTTTTAATTTTTATTTTGAGACAAGGTCTCCCCGAGCTGTTAAATTGCTCAGGCTCAGTTCAGACTCGAAGTCTTCCTGCCTCAGCCTCTCAGAGTGCTAGGATTGCAGGCATGGGCCACCAGGCCAGGCTCACACATGTATTTTGAAATGACTTCCGTAATCAAAGCAGATTTTTATTTTCTTGAGGTGCTGGGGATAGAATTCAGGGTCTTGAGCATGCTAAGCAAGCACTACTCACAGGGCGGCACCCCAGTCACTAACTCAGAGCTTCAAGTTTCTACTCTTTGGTTAACATCTCCCTCGTTTCTCCTACCAGTTTCTGATGTAGAATGAAACAATGCCGTAAGAGGTGTTTTAACAACAGTGGCACGGCTGCCTCACGGAAATAGGCTGCATTTTCTCACTCTTTCTTTTTTCTTTTTTCTTTGTTTCCTTTTTTCTTTCTTCAGTACTGGGGCTTATTTTATATTTGAGCAAGGATCTCACTAAATTGCTAAATTGCCTAGGCTGGGCTTAAATTTGTGATCCTCCTGCCTCAGCTTTCTAAGTGCTGGGGTTACAGGAGTATGCCACATTTTAGTGTTTAGTCTAGGAGTGGAAGCCACTTTGTTAGGGCCCATGTCCACCTTCTACCAGCATGCATTTGTCTAAATTGATTTCTAAATCGATGTAATTGGGCTCATAGCTATTAAACTCCCGTTTTGGAGTTAGCCCTTTTCCACTAAGGTCCCTGGGTATCCATGGAGATTAAAGAGATTTTTGCACTGGATATGGTGGCACAGGCCTGTAATCTTAGCAATGTGGGAGGCTGAGGCAGGAGAATTCAGGGTTGAGGCAGCCTGGGTTATATAGTGAGGCCACAGCTCCTCCAGAAATGTTCTCCTGTTCACTGAGGTTTCTGCTTCCAGTGTTTGTTTTCCCTGCCTGGCAAGCCTCAGTTCCACACCCCTTCACAGTGGCTACAGCTACCCACCTGAATGCACCGTGCTCTCTTCTAAGGTTGTAAACAGGTGTCAACTCCTGAAGCATCCTGCTGGGGACGGGAGAGGATGCTGTGTGCTCTAGGGGTGGCAGCTCTGGGGGACACACGAGCACTGGAAGCTTGGTGGGCCTCACGAACCAAGGCACACACAAGCGTAGGAAAGGCTGTCTTGGGCCCCAAAGTTCACTGGAGACATGTGGGCTTAATAAGTCTGGAAGCAGGAGACGAGCCAGGCTCGGTGCAGCACGTTTATAATCCCAGCACTCTGGGCACCTGAGGCAGGAGGATCGAAAATTTAAACCTAGCCTGGTTAACTTCCTAATCTATCAAGACCTTTTTTTTTTCAGTTTCTGCATCTTATCAACTTTTTATTTTTGAATATCACAAACTTCAATCAGAATACTTTTTAAAAACATTATTCTGCATGCATTTAACAAATTTGAACAAAAAGCACGTGTCCAGCTTATCAGCATTATTACAGTTTTAAATGAACAGTCAATTAACATATATTTAAAGTTAGGTACAGGAGACAATGAAACACCTTTGATGCATTAATCAGTAATCAATCATGAACTGTGCACATGTTCATGTAACACTACTGGTAATGTCCCCGAAGCACAGGCAGACGGAGACGAGACTCCCTAGAAAGCACGGTTAAGGGGTTAGAATCATCACGGTCATCATCACTGCTGAGAGCAAAGCTTCCTTCACAGTCCCCACAGCCCCCCTCTCAGCAGAATCATCAGACAGCTTCTCACTGGAACCCGCCTCCTCACACTTAATGGGGTTGTCAACTTCGAACAACACTTCATCCACATCCTCGTTTTCTTCTTCACCTGCGTCTTCCTCATTTTCCTTTTCCTCTGTGTCTTCAGACAGCTTTTCCCCTGTGGCATCTTCTCCCTCTCTTCCATCGGCATCTTCCCCCTCCTTTCCATCTTCATCTTCTTCATCCTCTTCCTCATCTGACACATCATTAAAGAACTCCTCATCTGCAAAACCCTTGTTAGAGGTCACCTCTTCATCCTTTTCTCCTATCTCTTCATCAAACCTCTGTCCTAGTCTTCCACATCTAACATTTTTTCAGAGCCTTCAAATTCCGATTTATCTGAGTCATTTTCTTCTAACTGTGCGTCAAGGTTGTTGAGAAACTCACCAGAGCAATACTCAGTCAGAATCTTGTTCGATCCAAAAACAGAAACAAAAACACCAAAATCTTGTTCGACAGCACTTTCTTCTAGTTCTTTCTCAGAGCCGTCTCCTGACTATTGCTGAGGGGTCTTCCTCAGGGTCCCTCGGAGGCCCCGCCTCGGATTCCTCGGGCGGGCTGCCCTCCGCTTCGGACTCCTTGTCGGCCTCACCATCTTCAGACTTGCTGGTCAGGCTATTCTCTTCACAAGCTTTTGGAATCTCTTCCCTGCAGGCTCTCTCTCGGGGCCATTCCCAAAGTCTTCTCCAGGGCAGCCTCCCCAGCCTCTCTCGGGACAGCCCCCTTCAGACTCATCTTTAGGCAGCCATCTGTGAGTGCTTTTTCAAGCTGTCTTCTGTAATACCTTCTCCAGAAGCATCTTCTTCAAATTCTTCCCTATCTTGTTTTTTTTCAAACTTCTTCTCATCAATAGGTTCTTCAAATACCATTCCAGTTTTAGCTTCTTCGGCATTCTTTTTTATTTTTTTATCTTTTTGAGACAGGGTCTCAGTATGTGGTTCAGGCTGGCCTTGAGCTCACTTTGTAGCCCAGGCTGGTCTTGAACTCGCAATGATCCTCCTGCCTCAGCCCCCCAAGTGCTGGGAATTCAGGCGTGCGCCACCACGCCCCGCTTTGGCATTCATTTTCCATGTGCTCCGGGGCTCTGAAAAAACGCCTCACTCTCGAAGGCTCTGCTCTCTCTGAAGCACTAACAGAATCTGAACGCTGAAGGCCTCTGGTGGCCTCGGGAGCACTGAGGAATGCCTCCTACCCTTTCAGCCCTTCCTCTCTTTCTCGTGAGGTCTCCTCCACGTGATGGTCTGTAGCCCCACCCTATGCTCAGGCAGTCTCCTGTGATCTCGTTCAGCACCAGTGGACCATCTCCCAAGTCTGTAGGGTGAAACATATTTTTGATGATGACAACTCATTCAAGGCGCACTCGGGAGGGTCCAGCCCTGCCCTCAGGTTTCCAATCCATCGGCCTCTGCTGCAGAGACAGCTTCTTCTTACGCTCTTTGCACTTCTTTGAGGCATCGTATTCCCCCTTCAGTTGAAACTTTGCCACCTCAACGCGTAATTCGTAGCCTCTAATTTCCTCTTCATTCAAAAATTTCAAGGCAAGTTCCACAGATTCTCTCTTCAAGTAACAACAAAGCCCGTCTCCTTTAAGATTTCCTTGATTATCCTTGTAAAGTTTGACTTTAAATTCTTCTGTCTGAGGATCCTGCATAATAATACCAAACTTGGACATACGCTGTATGAATTCATCCACTGTAATGTCTGGAGGCAAACCAGACACGCAGACGTTTGTATTTCTGTCTTCTTTGACAAAGAATCATCCCGAATCACCCTTTCTTTTCTCTCCACTCTTTCTGGGGTCAGCGGGTTCTGGGGTTTTTCTTTGTGGAAGCTCTTCTGCAGCCCTCTTCTTGGCGTCTGGGACTTGGGTAGCAGAACTAGATGCACCGCCACTAGGGAAGCCGTAATTAGCCTGATATGCAGCAATGAAGTCTTCAGTGATGTGGGGAGCAAGCCTTCTTGTCCAGGTCCCACTCACAGTGGGTGTCAGCTGCTGCTGCCAGAAAGAATCTCTTTCTCCGCCAGAATCGTTGTGCGCATCACTCTCTTTGGCGTCTCCGTACAGTTCTTGCCTTCGCAACTGCTCATCAAACTCATCGTTGCGATTCAAGTTGGCATCGCTGTTTCCCACCTAGCAGGACTCAGACTCGCAGAGGTCGAGGTGACACTGACTCGCTCTGCCGGGCTTTGACGCCCCGCTCTCTGCAGAGCGCAAGGGGGACCGCGCACCACTGCGATCCAGTGTGAGGCTGCTGCGGTTCCCTCCCGCGGCAACGCCAGTAAAAATATGAAAAGGAAGCCGCGCGCGGTGGCTCACGCTTGTAATTCCCAGCACTTGGGAAGCGGAGGCAGGAGGCTCCCTGTAAGTTGGAGGCCAGCCCAGGCTACATAGTGAGTTTAAGGCCAGCCTGAACTACAGAGTGAGACCCTGTCTCTTTTCTTTCTTTTCTTTTCTTTTCTTTTCTTTTCTTTTCTTTTCTTTTCTTTTCTTTTCTTCTCTTTTCTTTTCTTTTGTCTTTTTGAGGCAAGGTCTTGATGTGCAGTTCACCCTGACCTTGAGCTCAGTTTGTGTTTTTTGTCTTTTTGAGGCAGGGTCTTGCTATGCAGTTCAGGCTGGCCTTGAGCTCACTTTGTAGCTCAGGCTGGTTTGAACTTGACGATCCTCCTGCCTCAGCCTCCCAAGTGCTGAGATTACAGGTGTGTGCCACCACACTTGGATAAAATGTTAGATGACTAATCTTTGGGGGATTTTTTTGTACCGGGAATCAAACTTATGACCTCAGGCTTGCCAGGCAAGCACTTATATCCCCGTCCCTTTGCACTTACTTTGTAATGCAGGCTGGCCCCTAACTCACAATGATGCTCCTGCCTCAGACTCCCAAGTGCTGGGATTACAGGCGTGCGCCACCACCCCTGGCAAGAGACCCTGTCTCAAAAGAAGAAGAAGAAAGAAGAAGGAGAAGGAGAAGGAAGAGGAGACGGAGGGGCAGGGGGAGGGGGGAAGAGGAAGAGGAGAAGGAGAAGAAGAAGGAGGAGGAGAAAGAGGAGAAAAGAACTCAGTGCAGAATCAGGACGGGGAGCGTTTTGGGAGGAGCGCCAGTTTGCATCCATGTTAAACTGGTTATCCTGTCACTTCATTTTCCTGTGTGACTTTGGGGTTTACTAGGCCTCTCTGACACTCAGTTTTCCTACCTGTAAAGCTAGAGCAAAATAAGAATAACCACTTCCCGGGGCGCTGTCGGGGGAAACTGCGTCAGAGCTCATCTCAGCAGCAGGCCGGTCCTTGGGCACCTGCCTCAGCCAAAAGGCGCCAGTGGCAGAAAGGACTGTGCTCCACAGGTGATCAAAGCAGGTGCTCTCCCGAGGACCGAAGTGACTTTGATAGTGGCCAGACGGAGAGCCTGTGACCTGTGACCTGCCCACTGGGAGTTGTAAGGCTCACTGAGAAGTCGCCTGCCCTGGGGCTGCTGATCAGGGACAGCTCAGAGCAGAAGACAGAATGCAGGGTTGTCTTCAGGCAGGTGACCCATGGTCCCGGGGTGGTCTGGGTCTCTGCTCTAAGTGGGCCAGCTGGGCTTGACTGGGAGGGGGCAGGGCTGTGTGCTGCCTAATTTTACCTTGGGGGCATGAAAAATAGTGATTGAGCCCAGCATGGTGGTGCATGCCTGTAATTCCAGCACTTCTGGGAGGCTGAGGATTACAAGTTCCAGCCCAGCCTGGGCAACTGAATGACTTAGCAAGTGTCGGGGACCACAAATTATAGTTTGAGGCCAGGGCCTGGAGACCTGAAGGGTGGTCTCAACAGTCCTATGATGTTGTAGCACTTCAGGGCAAGATGACCTCGGCATAAGGTCACTGCCGCCCTCTGAGTCATCCGCTAACCCTTCTGATTATCGGGCATCTAGTGAATAGTGGCCATGGAGTGTCATTGTCTCTGCCTGGTCCCCAGGCACTGACCTCCCAGCCGCTCTTTACACATTACTAAATTTGTCTGTCCCTGATCTTATCCTTCCACCGGGCCTCACCTACGGGGAGTTGGGGATCTTGGCCAGGACCCTGAGAAGCAGGAATCTGTCCCAAAATACAAAAAAAAAAAAAAAAAAAAAAGACCAAAAAGGGCTTGGGTTTTGGCCCAGCACAAAGGCTTCAGTCACCGGTATGGGCCAGAGGGTAGACTGTTATTTGCAGAATTCTTTCACCAGCCTACATCACATGCTCTTAAGTATAAGTAACATCGCTCCTGCATCACAGCAGAGGAAAATGGCATGAAGTGCTGGGGAGGCTCGTCTGTATCACAGTTGGGACTGGAATCTAGGTGCCATTCCTTCTGGACCAGAGCTTTTACCTTTGTTTAAAAAAAAAATGCATTGAATGTTTAGCCTTTTTGATAGTGTTATAGGCAGCTGAGTTAGATAGAAATATTATAGGCAGTCAGACAGGGCCAGGCCCTGGAAGGAGCCAACAGACCTGGAGGAGCCAGCAGGCCTGTGGGCCAGACCTCAAGACAAAGGGTGCTATACAAATGCACCCACTCACTTCTCTAGGTATAAACATCAGGGATTGATATTCTAAATAAGTAACAACCACCTTCTAAAAAGCCAAAAAGAGTCACTAGCCCAACACCCACAGGAAAAGCCCCTGATCTGTATCCATGCCCGCTTGACGTGACTCGCTTCCCCATTTGATCCCAGTCCACTCAGTCTTACCTGGGCAATTATACCTGTAATCTTATTGGCTGACCATAGTTTTGTCCATCTCCCCTACCTTGGACCCGCCTCACCTCGTGGTTTTTCTCTATAAAAGTCCCTGGAAAAGACAGTCCGGGGGAACCCACTCAGGTCCCCCTTCTGTCCCTCTCTTGGACAGTAGCTTTCTTTCTCTCAATAAATATATTCTGCCCTTAACCTCCGTTGTCCCTAAAATTCATTCTTCGGTTTTAGAGAACACGAACTCGTCTGATATCATTCAGGTTGGGAAATTTATTTTCCTGTATCAATAAGACACAGTTTCTGCTCCGTTTGTGCATTTGAAAACCATTCAGTGGTGATGTATGTGTACTCCTAACTGTGCCCCTGCACAGTTCACGTGCAGCCTGGTTGTGCACCGGGGAATTCTGCAGTGGGATTGTCGTTCTCATGCTCTCAGCCACCAAATGGGCAGAGATGCAGTGACCCTGTGCTTGCCAGGACCACACGGAGGGCTCTGTCTCTCTAGCCAGAATCCCATGCGTTTCTTTAAGTTTTGTTTTTTTGAGACTGGGTTTTGCTGTGTAGCCCTGACTGCACTCAGATTCACAGTGACCCCCCGTCCCCTGAGTGCTGGGATCACAGGCACACGGCACCACACCTGGCTTCCCATGTGACTCCTGAAAGCTCCTTTCAGCTCCCAGTAATAATCAGTCTGTGCCAGGAACTGCACTGCCTGTGTGGCCTCACGTACAGGCACAGTCGCCCACTGTGATGGAAGAGGGTCTGAGGTTCAAAAGATGATTAGAGTCCTTCGCAAGGGCCTCAGCAGAAGATGCGAGAGCAGTTTCCAGTTCCACATAGAGGACACTCCCGGAGGGAGAATGGGTGGCCTCTGTTTTGACTTATGTTTAGCTCATACTTTAAGCATTTGTAGGGATGTAGCTCAGTGGTAGATGCTTGCCTAGCACATATAAGGCCCAGGATTTCAACCTCAGCACCATAATGAATGAATGAATGAATGAATGAATGAAAAAGCTGGTGGTAGCCCACACCTATAATCCTAGCACTTGGGAGGCTGAGACAGGAGGATCCTTATGAGTTCCAGGGCAGCCTGAGCTACATAGTGAGATGCTGTCTCAAAAACAGAAACAAAAACAAAAACAAACCAAATCAAACCAAACAAAGAACCACAAGTAAAATTCAAGTAGACAATTAGAATGAATATGGTGCCAGGCATGGTGGTGCAAAACTGTAATCCTAGCACTCAGGAGGCTGAGGCAGGAGGATCACTGTGAGTTTACTTTGGGCTACAAAGTGAGCTCAAGGCCAGCCTGAACTGCATAGTGAGACCCTGTCTCAAAAAGACCAAAAAAAAAAAAAAAAAAGGGCATAGAATGAATATGTTGTTTTGTCAACCAAAGGCAAATTGCTAGGTAAAAAAAATTTAAAAAGCAAAAATGGTAAAGAAATAAGCCTGTACTTATGTATGAAACACGATGTGATGTGCTAACTAACCTGTCTCCTAAGACAGTCACTTTCAGGTCACAAGTCATAGGTTCAAGTCATAGTGTCCATCAAAAACAGATGAAGAGCTATTCTAAAAAATGCTGGTGGCAAAGAAAGGGATTTCAGCAAAAAGAAGGATTAGATTTGGCCACTGGGTGTCAATCTTGATCCATATTGACAGGAAATTAGGGAAAACAAATATCACAAGACTGCGGTTCTTGCCAGGCGTGGTGGCGCATGCCTATAATCCCAGTACTCGGAGGCTGAGACAGGAGGACCATTGTGAGTTGAGACCAGCCTGGGCTACAAAGTGAGCTCAAGGCCAGCCTGAACTGTATAGTGAGACCCTGTCTCAAAAAGACAACAACAAAAAAGATTCCAGTTTTTCTTCTTAACCCTGTCTCCAGAGAGTTAGGAGTGAGTTTATTTATATTAGTACGGAGAACACAGTCAGGGAAAGATCTTTGTGAGTTCTCTTCACCACCAGGAAAGTTTAATGTTCAGAAATTGGAGGACGACCTTAAATAGCTACCAAAGCAGCCAGTGTAGCAAAAGCAGACCGATATTTTAACTTTTTTTTTTTTTTTACATTTGTACTTCTAAAGTCTTCCTGAACCGAGGTCTGTCAGCTATGTATGACATCACTGGACAGCTCTGTTCTTGTTGGAGGCTGTAAATTGTCAAAGTCTCATAAGTCACGTACTAAGTCTGCAATGCTAGCTCTCTAGTGATGTGGCACATTTCAGTCGGTGATTTTTATTTATTTATTTATTTTGGGACAGGGTCTTGCTATGTAGTTCAAGCTGGGCTTGAAGTTACTATGTAGCCCAAGCTGGCCTTGAACTTGCAGCAATCCTCCTGTCTCAGCCTCCTCCGTGCTGGGGTCACAGGTGTGCCCCACTACTCCTGGCTCGCCTCCTTCATACAGAAATGGTAAACTTGGCACTCTGAAACTTCCCTTGTATATGTAGTAATGTATCTAGGACATCTCTGCATCCATTAATACAGATTTGTCTCGTTCTGAATTATGACTGTACTGTTTAAAGATCGTTATCTGGGCTTTGATAGTCTCACCTTTGAGGGTTTTTAAAGCAGCACCAAAGACAACCCGCATTCGCTCGGATATGCAGTCCAGACCAGAGGAAATGAAACGCAGGAAGTTGGCCAACCTACCCTCCGCCCAGCTGTGAGTCTTTGATGCCCTCCCCCTCCTCCTCCTTCCCAACCCCTCTGACAGTCCCGGACAGGCCTCTGACTTGTTTATCTAAAATCTGCTGATAAATCCCTTAAAAGCTGGTGGTCCACTTAAACCAAGCCTCTCTGTATCCTGGCTCCCAAGACACACCATAGGATAGTCAGGCCCTGGAAGAAACCACTCTATACAATTAGATAAGGACGGATAGTTGCAAATAAAAGTTTTATTTATTTATTTATTTTCGGAGGCAGGGTCTTGCTATGTATTTCAGCCTAGTGTGGAACTCCTGGCAACCCTGCCTCAGCTTCCTGAGAGCTGGGATTACTAGAATGCACCACCTCACCTGGCTGCAGATAAACTCAGGAGGTAGAGGCAGGATGATTGAAGTGAGTCCCAGACAAGCCTGAGTGACAGAACGAGTTCACGGCAAGTCTAAACTCCGTAACCCGGCCCTGCCTGAAAACAAAACAGAACTCTCATTAGATGAAAATAAAGTAGTTTGATTCATTTATCTCTGAGCTACTTAACCAAGTTGATCATCTTTTCATTTTTTCAAATTTCGTAGTTGAAGGATCGATGAGGACCCTCCAAGTGAGCCTGCCTGACGCTTACCGAGTACTGTGGCCCCAAATTTGCCCTTTGTTGTGTTGCCTACACTGAACTTGCTCTGGACGGAACTGCCAGCTGTCTTTCTAACTGCAGTGTGACCCACAGCTCCTGCTGTCGGATCTCCGCGTCCTTCCCATCCCAGGCACCATGGGAGGCTGCGCATGCGGCTCACATTCACTTGGTTTGGAGAATATCACTTTCAGAAGGTTGCTCTACACTGGACACCACTCCTGTAATCTCAGCATTCTGGGAGGCTGAGGCAGGAGGATCCTCAGGAGTTCGAGTCTAGCCTGGGCAATTTAGAGACTTAGCAAGACCCTGTCTCAAAATTAAAAATTAAAGGAGGGCTGGGGATGTAGTTAAGTGCAAAGGCCCTGGGCTCAATTCTTAGTACTACCCCCCCAAAAATTGGAAAAAATTATTCTGTGTCCCTGGACACTGTTAATGACATCTCAGTGACGTTACCGCACCTGTCTTTTTCTCTGCGCAGCATTTAGCACCTCTGTTCCGCATAGAGCCCTTTACAGAACCCTAGGGTTCTAGCAATGGTGGCGAGGAAGCCTTGGGGTGACCCCGGAGCACTGCCTGCGCGGGAGGAGAACCCAGTGCTGCGTGTTGCATGGCGTCCAACGCCCCCACGACCTGCGCTGGAAGCCATGGCTGCAGAGCACCCTTGCTGTATGACCTTCGCTGACTGCTGCTCCAAGGTCAGCGGTGGGAGTGGGGCCTTGTGCTGTGTCCCTGGGGTCAGAAACTAACAGTTGCTTCATCTGTGAAGTAAAAATGCTAATGGCGCTGCCAGCAGGGTGTGGAGGCGCATACTTGTCATCCCACGAGCTGGGAGGCCAAGCCCAGCTTGGGTAATTTAGCAAGACCCGGTCTCAAAAATAAAAACAAACCAAAAAAGTATATATATATCAATAAAAATAAAAAATATAATAGTACTGGAGTGGTAGCTCAGTGCAAAGGCCCTGGGATCCAATTTCTCAAACTAATGCCAATAAATAAATAAATAAATAAATAAAAGCTGGGCATGGTGGTGCAAGCCTATAATCCCAGCACTCAGGAGGCTGAGGCACAAGGATTTCAAGGAGTTTGAGGCCACCCTGGACCACATAGTGAGTTCAAGCCCACCACTACAAAGCTAGACTCTCTTTTTTTCTTTGATACAGGGTCTTGCTTTGCAGTTTAGGCTGGTCTTGAGCTCACTTTGTAGGTCAGGCTGGTCTTGAACTCACAATGATCCTCCTGCCTCAGCCTCCTGAGTGCTGGGATTACAGGTGTGCGCCACCACACCTGGTGTGAGACTCTATCTCTAAAAACAAAATAAAATCCAAACAGAATGGTGCTGCTTATCAAGGGCTTGGCACAGCAGGGCACCCTAGTAAGTGTTCCATAAAATGGGGCCACTAATATTCGGAGAGGTTTAGTTGTTCGTTGTCCAGAAGAGAACCTTCTCTCCTAACTCTGAGACATGAAATTCTATAACTAGAGACTCATTTTTAAAAATCATAATGTTAAACCCAGCACAGTGGCACACGTCTGTAATCCCAGCACTTGGGAGGCTGAGGCAGGAGGATCGCTGCAAGTTCAAGGCCAGCCTGGGCTACACAGTGAGTTCAAGGCCAACCTCAATCACACAGGGAGATACTTTTTTTTAGACAGGGTCTCCCTATGCAGTTCAGGTTGGCCTTGAGCTCACTTTGTAGCCCAGGCTGGTCTCTCAAACTGGCAACAATCCTTCTGCCTCAGCCTCCTGCTTAGATCCTGTTTTTAAACAACAACAAAAACAAAAAAACCAGAAACACCTAACAACAAACAAAACTCACTCAAACACACACACACACACACACACACACACACACACACACACACACACACTTGTATATGTGTATATTTTGCGGATTGAATTCAGGGCCTTACACATGCTAGGCAAATACAACTGAGCTACACCCTTAGCCTGAAAACGTGCATTTTTAATATTTCTTCTTTCTTTTTCCTTCCTTCCTTCCTTCCTTCCTTCCTTCCTTCCTTCCTTCCTTCCTTCCTTTCTTTCTTTCCAGAAATCACACTCAGGACTGAGCTTGCCAGGCAGGTGCTGTGCCGCTGAGCTATATTCCCTGGCCCTCTTTCTTTTTTTCATCAGAGTCTTGCTAGCTAGCCTTGGCTGGCCTTGAACTCTTGGCAATTCTCCTGCCTCAGCCTCCCAACAGCTGGTATTACAGGTGTGTGCCACTGTACAGGGCCCAGTATTTCTATTATGATGAGTGTATTCTTCCAGAAAATAATTTGTAGTCAGGTATAGTGGTTCACACCTGCAATCCCAGAATTTAGGAGGCTGAGGCAGGAGGATCCCTCATGAGTTCAAGGCCAGTATAGATTACATAGTGAGTTCAAAGCCAGCCTGAATATATAATGAGACCCTGTCTAAAAAAAATCCACCAGTAATGATGATGATGTGGCCAGGTGTGGTGGCTCATGCTTGTAATCCTAGAATTTGGGAAGCTGAGGTAGGAGGATTGTCGTGAGTTCGAGACCAGCCTGAGCTACAAAGTGAGCTCAAGAGCAGACTGAACTGTACAGTGAGACCCTGCCTCAAAAAGATTCAAAAAGACAAAAAAAGAAAAAAATGATGATGTGTAGCTTTTCCAGATAAATGTACTTATTTTACAGAGGAGTTATGTAGTAGAGTAGCTGAGTCAAATAATGATTCTCAAACATCTAGACTGACCAGAACCTGAAGTTTTTTTTCTCCCATAGTGCTGGAAACTGAACCTAAGCTTTCCCACTGAGCTACATACCCAACTCGGTTTTTTTTTTTTGGTTTTTTTTTTTTGTCTTTTTGAGACAAGGTCTTGTTATGCAGTTCAGGCTGGGCTTGAGCTCACTTTGTAGCCCAGGCTGGTCTTGAACTCGCAGTGATCCTCCTGCCTCAGCCTCCCGAATGCTGGGATTACAGGTGTGTGCCACCACACCTAGCTCACACATTTCTCTAGTAGCTTTCACTTCTACTGACAGGATTTATAAGCAGAGGTTTAAAATTCTCCCACTGTGACCTCACATATGAAAAATAAAGGGGTCAGGGTGTAGCTCAGAGGTAGAGCCCTTGCCCAGCATGTGTGGGGCCCCGGGTTCAATCTCCAGCACCAAAAAGACAAAAAAGAAACCAGAAGAACAGCTGAGACTAAGAGACCCAAAGAAGGTGCTAATAAGTTAACAGGAGTTTGTTGCGACCCTACTATGGACAGAGAATTACTAGTACTACTGTTATTAGTTTGTTTATTTGCTTTCAACAGGGTCTCACTGTGGAGCCCAGGCTGGCCTTAAACTCACAGCAGTCCCTCTGTCCCAGCTTCCTTAGTACGGGGATTACTGGCCACTGCACCCTGTCTAGAGCACTACTTAGGACAGCGAGCTCCAACAGGCATCTCCGCCAGCCCAGTGCCTGGTGCAGCAGCTCCTCAGACCCGCTGGCCTTGGCCAGGGTTGTCACGGGACGTGTAGTGGTGCGGAGCCGGGCTCATCAACCCCTGCGCTGAGGCTGTATCAATATAGACAAAGTGACCACATGCGGGAGTACAGCACCACACCGGGAAGTCATCCGGGCCTCTCGCCCTCTCGCCTGTTTCCTGCACTGTACGATTTCCATTACAGTAGAGCGCATCCCTCCTCTTAGACAGTCAGGAGGCCACGAGACAGTCCACCCATCACACCAGGATCAGTTCAGACACCTGCTGCGGAGTGAGGCTCCGGGCTTGGGCTTCACAGTCCTGAGGCAAGAGCGTATCGGGTGTGTGTGTGTGTGTGTGTGAGAGAGAGAGAGAGAGAGAGAGAGAGAGAGAGAGAGAGCGCGGGAGAGAAGGGACACCTAGGTAGGGCTGGGGGAGCAGCAGGCTCTGCCACCTCATTTTTTTGTGAATGCTACAGGATGTCCCTACATCCCATACCCGGGATGTTAGGCCCCATGTGACTGTCCCACTCTGCAATATGGAAGGTGACTCACAGGTTCTACACCTGGGCCCAGAGATGGTTCCCAGGACTGCCAACCCAAGGAACAGCAAGGAAAATAAGCCAGGTGTGGTAGTGCAGGCCTGTAATCCCGGAAATCAGGAGGCTGAGGCAGGAGGATCACTGGGAGTTCAAGGTCAGCCTGGACTCTAAATACTGAGTTTAAGACCAACCTAAATTACCTAGGTTTAAGACCTGACCTAAGCAAAACAGAACAAGTTACATCTCTCAGACTGGGGGGCTGAGGCAGGAGGATCATTGTGAGTTCCAGACTAGCCTGGGCTACAAAGTGAGGTCAAGGCCAGTCTGAACTGCACATCGAGACCCTGTGTCAAAAAAGACAAGAAAAGAAAAAAAAAAGACAAAAGCAAAAACAAAACAAAACAAAACAAGTCACATCATGTACAGGTACAAATTCTCTAAGATGAATGTGATCATTATGCATATCTAAAATGTACCAGTAAAATCTGATTAAAAAAATAAAGCCAGAAAGAGAGGCAAAACCAGGACATTTCCATTGTGATTCTTGGGGTGCCAAGCTCTCCCGCAGGGCAGGAGCGGAATCCTGCTGTGCAGGGCAGGAGGAGGCAGGGAGGCGTCACACACTGCGCGCCCTTTTCCCGGAAACACAGGTTTTCCAAAATTAACACATTTATTTAAGAAATGTAGCAGATAAAAATCTACCTCCTGGGAGCTCTCGGGAGTGGGGAGTGCGCACCAGGCCCGGGGCGGAGGTCTGCGGTTCTGCCAGAGCGCAGCAGGCGGCCCGGGCGGGGAGTTCTTAGGTTCTCCGCGCCCCTCACCCGGCAGAGCCTGGGCGCCCCGCAGCGCCAAGCGGGGGGGGGGGGGTTTCTGGAAACGAAAGTTAGCACAGGCAGCAGCGAGAATGAACGGGGTTTTATCAAGAAATAGCGGGCGGTGGCGGATTTCTCTCTCTTGATCTCCCGCCAGCTCCACCTTGGGAAGCTACAGTGGAGGCTTCGACAAGGAAGACACGCTGCCCTGAGGCCACCGGGGTGACTGCGACCCCTGCGGGGCCAGTTTCCGTCTAAATGAATTCTAGACAGGAAGGAAAAACGGAAACAAAGCTTTTGTAAATAAGGACGGGAAGAGGGACTGAGGGAGGGGAGGGGGAGGGGATAAAATCAGGTTACATCATGTACAGGTGCGAAGTCCCTGTGATGATCGAGGTCAGTATGTGTACCTAAATCGCTCCGTTACACTTAATTAATTAAAAAATAAAAGAGAGGCCCCAACACAGTGGTTTAAACACGCGCGCGCGCGCGCGCGCACACACACACACACACACACACACACACACACACACATTAATTCGAGAAAATCAGGGCTGTTTTATATTATAATTAGCTGTTGCTTTGTGGACACATTGTGGTAGCTGCCTCGGGGTTCTAAGTACCTATTAATTACTACTTAAGAAGTGTTTTGTTTTGTTTTGTTTTGTTTTGAGACAGAGCCTTGCTATATAGTCCAGCCTTGGGCTTGAACTCACTGTGGAGCCCAGGCTGGCTTTGAATTCGTGGCAATCCTCCTGCCTCAGCCTCCTGAGTGCTGGAATATAGGTGTGCATCACTGTCCTAGGAGCTGTTTAAAGAAATTCTGACAGCTCACCATGCTTTTTTTGCTTTTATGTATAGAATTGCTCAAACATTCTTTTGAAGTATACTGGGAATTCCTTCCATTTCATCTTTTCTTTTTTTGTCTTTTTGAGACAGGGTCTCACTATGCAGTTCAGGCTGGCTTTGAGCTCACTTTGGAGCCCAGGCTGGTCTCAAACTCGCAAGCATCCTCCTGCCTCAGCCTCCTGCCTCAGCCTCCTGAGTGCTGGGATTACAGGTGTGCACCACCATGCCCAGCCTCATCTTCTCTTTTCTGACTAGAACGAAAACAATATAATTTTTAACAGAAAGGTTAATTTTAAGTATGAAATGTGCCCTCCTAATGTAGTGGAAACTCAAGGCCAGCCCGAACTACACAGCGAGACCCTGACTCAAAAAGACAACAACCACAACAAAAATCTTTGCTGTGTAGTTTAACAATTCCTGCTCATGGTCTGTCAGGATATGTCAAACTTCAGTTTAGGCACCACAAAATAGTGACTCCCAAAGCTGCTTTTGGGTAGAAAGATTGTTCTTTGCTTTTGGTCTTTTTGACACAGGCTCTCACTCTACAGTTCAGGCTGGCCTTGAGCTCAGGTTTTAGCCCAGGCTGGTCTTGAACTCATAATGATCCTCCTGCCTCGGCCTCCTCAGTGCTGGGATTACAGTTGTGCGCCACCACACCTGGCTAAAAGATTGTTCTTAATTCTAGAGTTAATCATTGTATTAGACATAAATTCAAAGGGAAAATGAGCCTCTAAGACTTTTATATTCTTCATTTTCACTCTTTTGGTCTTTCAGTGTACATTACTCCACAGCCGCATCTTTACAAAGGCCATGAGGTGGCACAGTAATTCATCACTAGGGTCCCAAACCTTGTGTACTGCAGTAATACAGGAACGCCCATGTTCACAGCAGCACAGCTCGTAACAGCTAAGTATTGGACACAGCCTCTGTGTCCATCAACAGACAAGTAGGTAAAGAAATGCGGCATTTATACAACGGAGTACTACCCTGCCACAAAGAAGGATAAATGTGGGTCATTTGTAGGCAAACGCATGCACCTGGAGGCCAGAATGTGAGTGAAATAAATCAGACACACCAGCTTGAATCTTGCATGGTTTCTTTTCCATGAGCCACCCAAAACGTAAATAATGAACGAAATAAAAGATAATAGGAAACAGAGAGGTGGATCTTTTGTAAATTGAAGGGGACCAAAGTTATGAGGGTGGGGAAGGATCCAGAGTTAAGGTGAGTCTGTGTGTGTGTGCAGACTCCTCACCACGAATGTAGCCATTATGTGCTGCGCCCACAGACTCAGGTAAAGGCCTGTGTGTAGTGGAGGGGAGAAAACTAGTAGAGACGAATGAAAAACGCTACAGTGACTAATGTTAGGTGGGATAAATAAGATACAGGCACAAATATTGGCTCAGCACTTGTGTTGAGGCCCCGAGGTCAAAAAGCAAATCTCTCTTCCCCTGAGTGATATTGGGAAACCTCCCTTACAAACCATTCGTTTAGCACATCCACTGAATAGATTCCCGCACTGGCGCGAGTGCTCCCTGGCTCAATCCGCATTCCTGCCCTATCTCTAGTTGAGAGATCTGAGAGCCAGAGTTAAAGAGAGATTTGAGAAAATAGGAATTTTCCCCCTTTTTGCTGTAATTCAACCTGAGGGCTTTTCATTTAAATTGTCATTCCTGGGGGAAAACCAAAAATCTACCTCCAACCCTGATAATGCTCCCTGCAGATAAGACAGCTTGTGCTTTGCAGGGCTGAACTGACTTGGATTTAGCTTTAAGCTGTGTAGCGGATTTGCTGTCAGAGGAGATACGCATAAACTTCGCATAAGACGCGTGTTCCCAGTAACTGTGGCCTGCGAGCCCTGTCACCGGGAAGATCCTACATGAGACCCTCAGAGGGCGCCTTTCATGGTGTTTGTGAGTGAGACTCGGATTAATTAATGAGCTGCCTTTTCTCCCTGCCGAGGACTTGTGGACATTGCTCTGCTTTCAGTCTGTTCTGTTGTCTAGAAATTCATTTACTTGTATTTAAACCACATCGATACCTATCAGAAACCAAAAGATAAGAATATTGTTTGAATCTTCTGTTTCCTTCCAAACCATGGATCACATAGTTCAGCTACCTAGTATTGTCCCACATACAGCTTTTTTTTGTTTGTTTGGTCTTTTTGAGACAGGGTCTCAGGCTGGCCTTGAGCTCACTTTGTAGCTCAGGCTGATTTCGAACTCGCAACAATCCTCCTGCCTCAGCCTCCCAAGAGCTGGGATTATAGGCGTGCGCCACCATGCCTGGCCCTACAGCTTTTGTAAAAAAGCATGTTTTTTTTTAAAAAGTGGTGGTACCTGTCCATAATTCCAGCACTCTGAAGCCAAATGAGGCAGGAAGATTGCAAGTTTAAACCCAGCCTGGGCAATTTAGCGAGATCTTGTCTCAAAATAAAAAGTAAAAAGGGCTGGGGACGTGGCTCAGTGTGAGGTCTTGGGTTTCCTCTCTAGTGCCACAGAAACAAAATAACAATAAAAGGCCTATTTAGCTAATATGTGGTGGGGTGATTCTCATAAAAACACACATTCCTGCCTCTTGTACAAAGTCAGGGAATCCTAGGAATAACTTCTCCATGGACAATAACTTGCTAAAGTTGAGTAATAGCCAAATTATACAGCAGAACAATGTAGGTTTTTACAAAAGGGACCCATGTTAACTCATTCGCGTCACTGAGCTGGTGCCCGTCAGCCTGTGTATCTGAGATTCCTGCAGGAGGCAGGGGCTGGGTTGGGCGAGATAAGACAGGAAAGCAGAAGATGCCTGTCATTCGGGAAGCCAGCAAGGCCCGAGCAGCGCCGCCTGGTCAGGAATCTAGACATTGGAGCAGGCACATGTGGGCTCCCACCTGGGGAAACCCGGGGAAAATTTCATAAATGTTAAGTCAAATTCTCTCATGTAAGGGAAGCTGGTATCAGCTTCCTGGGAGGGGTGATGTGAAGGGCATCAGAGATTATTTATTGAATACAAAGTTTCATTTTTTAATCAGATTTTATTTGGATAAAAAGTTTCATGAATTAAGAAACCCTCTAATGACTTGTAAGAACTTGTACGTAGGGCACTTCCTGAAATTTTGATAGGGAGTTGAACATATGCACATTTTAGACTTTCATTGAAATGCTGCCTTTGGTGTCAGATTAACAGTGATTATGTAATTGAAGATGGTCCCATTTAGTGTGGCAATAAGATTTTTAAACCACTTCTTCTTTGATATAATTCTTCCAGGGGGGTCACGGTGGTAGCTTCAGTCTGAATACAGCTTCCTGTAGGGCTTAGTCAGAGGTCACCTTGACTTTGAAAGTCCTTCCTGGGGTGGATACTAAAACAAATACTTCTTATTTTTATATTTTTGGGTCTTTTTGAGGCAGGGTCTCACTGTGCAGTCCAGGCTGGCCTTAAGCTCACTTTGTAGCCCAGGCTGGTCTCTAACTCACAACGATCCTCCTGCCTCAGCCTTCCTAGTGCTGGGATTACAGGTGTGCACCACCATGCCTGACCAATAAGACAAATATTTTTAAACAACCAAACCACGAGGAAGGACCAAGAATGTGTGTGTGTGTGTGTGTGTGTGTGTGTGTGTGTGCGTGCGCGCGCGCGCGCAAGAACAAGATTAAATCAATTTTCTTGGACTGGAAAAAAGGATTTGAGGGGACTTCCGGGAAGATGGCGACCGGGTAGGCAGCAGAGAGAGAACCTCCCAGAGGATTACCACCCAAACAATGAAATATAGCAATATGAAGACAGAAATAAGGACTTCCGGGAAGAAGACGACCAGCCTAGAGAGCGAGTACGGAGGGAAGAACGGCTTCAGCTCCTGAACCCGACAGAGAACGCGCTACTGGGACAAACTGCACCAAACCGGGCAGCGCTCCGGGATCCCGCTCAGAACCCCACCCCGCAGCCAGCGCTGCGCGAACTGGAGCAACAGCGACCGGCCGGCGGGATTTCTGAGTCGGGGAAAATCTCCATCCAGGGAA